>JAEIIF010046760.1:0-15209 GCA_018874455.1 Drosophila trapezifrons
TCTAGCCTGAAATAAGCTAAAAGATGTAGTAACTGGTGCAGACCAGGACCAAGCGCCTCCTAGTGGAATATTTCCAAACAAAGTTACCGAATGATTTTAAAACGATAAAAAACCGCCAATTTTGCTTGGAAAATAGCTATTTTTGGATTTAGGGGGAAAAGTGGATTTTTGAGGGGGTTATCTCGACTGCTTGAGATTTTTTAGGGCGAAAGCAAAATTTTCATCTGGCAACACTGCAAATTGATTCGTCCGGTTGTTCGTGAAAGCGGAAGGTTAACAGTATTTGTAATATATACTTTGCAATAATTCGAAAATTGTGAAAGTAAAAAACTACAGGCAAAATGGTACGTATGTTTACAACTTCTTGTTAGTTTCACTAAGTAAATCAGATACTTCAAGCAAATTGGTGGCCAATTCGTAGGCAGACCAGTAGGAGTGCGAATAAGTGTCTTGGACTCGATGAATCATATAAGCATCTCCTTTGAAATCTGTATATATACACATTTAGATAAGTGTATGTATATATACCAATCATACATATAATTCAACTTTTTTTTGCGTATATGTACGTTGGCCATATTCGGGCATATAGATGGGTATGAATGTGTGCGTGTACATATAAACCAAATTAGTCATTGGTAGGAACGGATATTACTCATTTATTGAAGTGTTTTCATACTCTCTGCGAACCCCGCTCACTCATAACTGTTAAATTGCAAAAACTCAGCCCAGAAGAATGATCGAAGTGGCAGCTGGAGAAAAATGGACTGCGGCCTTCTTCGAGCATGGCGATTAAAAATTGAAAAGTTGGAAAGAGAAATGCACACACATATGTATACATATATTTGATGTATATATTTTTACACCCATGAGTGTGTGTGGGTATACCGCTTTTTTTCGATGGCTATAAATATGTGCAGATGTATGTATCTGCGGGGCAAGGCTTATGTTCTGGCAGACGCAAATTGTGTGTATGTAAAAATATATTACCATCCAGAAATATGTATTTATCCATACATATATGCATCTGCAGACATACATATTTAAGGTGTGGAGTGTGATCGTTTCCTTGCTGCCAGCCGCCGCCTGCTTCTGCGTGTGTATGCTTGGGTTTGCTGGTGTATGTGTGTATGTGAGACAGACGGTCCGTCTGTATGTATGATGTCTGCATTTTCCGAATATTATTGGGGAAATATCGTGCATTTTCTTCCATTCACCCCACACGCGAACGTGTGTCTGCCAGGCAATAGAGAAAAATGCATAATCAAAGCGGCCCATTGGTTTTTCTTCCGCATCTTCGGCTTGCACTCACCCTTAAACTTGCCGGCACTTGTGAACTTACCCTTGAACTCTTTGAGCGCGCCGGTTGAGCTGTAAATGGTGCCACGCCCACCCCTCGCTTCTCCCCCTCTAAGTATGTGCTGATATACATAGTTTGCGCGCCGGTTACAAACAAATAACATTAATGGGCAGAAATAGAAAATTATTTACCTTTGTTTGTTATTGCCGGCAATAAAGGAAATATAATTTTTGCCAGGCGGAAAAGGGACGGCTATACAGTGTCAGCTGAAAGGCAGAGAGTGGGCAGTTATGTCGGCAGTTACCCGCACACAACTATGTATGTACATACGTATGTATGTATGTGCTCAGCATTTTGACATTAGTGATGTACATTTACCGGCGACAATTTTGCGCGCCCTTGCGAATTTCAAAATAAGATGGGAGAGTGTAAAGAGTGATATGTATTTAATTTAAACTTTGTTCTATAATGGCTATTTAAATGTTCTTTTTATTTGAACAGGCTTCTGGTGTAACTGTGTCCGATGTCTGCAAGACTACATACGAGGAAATAAAGAAGGACAAAAAACATCGCTATGTAATTTTCTACATTCGCGACGAGAAGCAGATCGATGTGGAGACTGTGGCAGATCGCAACGCCGAATACGATCAGTTTCTAGAGGACATTCAGAAATGCGGCCCTGGCGAGTGCCGGTAAGTGTGGAATGAGCCATAAACTGCAGTTTCACTTACTAATTGCTTATTAATTCTATTCCATCAACCACAGGTATGGCTTGTTCGATTTTGAATACATGCACCAATGTCAAGGCACCTCTGAGAGTTCAAAGAAGCAAAAGCTGTTCCTTATGTCGTGGTGTCCCGATACTGCCAAGGTATGTACACACTTAAATGCCTTAAACACACTTAAATTCATTTAAATTAACCAAATTGTTGTTATTGCCAGGTCAAGAAGAAGATGTTGTACTCCAGCTCATTCGATGCTCTGAAGAAGTCGCTGGTGGGCGTGCAAAAGTACATACAAGCCACTGATCTGTCCGAAGCCTCCCGTGAAGCCGTCGAGGAGAAGCTCCGGGCTACTGACCGCCAATAAACACTGTACGAGGAGCAGGAGCACTGTGCATTGCATTTAACAAACAACAAGGCATGCATGAAACAGCGATGAAACCAACACACCCAACGTATCCTGTTGAGATCGCCAATTTGTATGAGAATTTTCTACATAATTTGTATTTTCAGTAGAAATAAAGAAAATGAAATATTTAACTTGACTTAAATGTTGTTAAAATCCCATATCGTCGATACAATTTATTAATCTAATTGCTTACCCTACACACACACTGAAGAATATTAATACAATCTGATCACTTAATAGCCATGCTGGATCACCAGTGTCTGGAGAACCTTTCGTATTTGGTGGCCGGTGTTTAGGCACGACTTTAAGCCCAGCGAAAAGGCCACCGACAGGATGTCTATGGCGTGTTCCTGCAGCAGCACCGACATCTCGGGCAGGTTATCGATGGCTGTCGCCGCCACCGAGGAGTTCTCATCCCGCAGGCACTGTATGTACGCGTTCAAGGTGCACAAGTTGATGTCCGAGTTGCCGGGATTGTGCTTCAGATGCCGGATCAGGATAATGAAGGCGATGGATCGGATCTGGGCACTGGGCGAGAATATCAGGTTGAGCAGTCGCTCGAACAGCTCGTTGATGAACACAAACCGCTTGGACGTGAGGCACTCGAGCTCCTGCATGGGACCCAGAACCACATCCTCGGTGTTCGACAGCTTGATGATCTTGATCAGGTCGAGGAAGTGCGGCGATATGTCGGTGAAGTTCGATCTGCTGTACGAGCTCAGCGTGAGAACCGACGAAGATCCCCTGCTGCCGGACAAGGGAGTGTCGAGGGGAGCGGGCGGCGGATTCATATCAATAGGCTCATCGACCACAACGACGGGCTTGCTGCTGCAGGACGACGACGGCTTGGCATCGAAGTGCTCGTCCAGTTCGTACTCGTTCTTTACCACCTCCTCGTCGTCCAGCTCCGAAGCGGAGGTGGATTTGTGCTGCAGCAGGGCCACAGCCTGGACCATGACCTGCAGCTTGGCCAGCGAGGTGTACTTGGCGGCCAGCTCCATGAGGATGCCCACATACTGCTCGATGAAGAGCAGGGCGCTCGAGGGGTTGCAGTTGATGTAGGCCTGCAGCATCTGGACGAACTTGTTCAGCATCTGGTAGGCCTCCTTCACCGAGCTGTGGTGCTTGAAGAAGTTGAAGTAGCACGACAGGGTGTTCTGAATTTCGTGCTTGTACGCGTCCTCGAAGATCATTGGCTGCAAGAGCTCCAGCGTTCGCAGGATCTGCACAAACCGGTGAAAGTGGTGCTCCTCCCGCAGAGCCTTCATGCTCATCTGGGCCCGTCCCTGCATAATCGATGAGAGAACGCTTAGTTGCCGCATGAAGAGCAGCGGATGAGAGGCGGCCAGCTTGCGCAGAAGCAACTCTGTGTCCGTTGACAGGGTCTCAAAGTCCTTCTTGCCCACCAGGCTGCCCAGGCAGGTGATCAGATTATTGAAAACCTTGTCGGCCTGGCATCCCTTCAGGCTCTGCAGCTTGTAGGCCTGTTCGCCGGTCTTGCTCGGCCTGAGGAACTTGATGCGCGGATACATGATGTACATCTGCTGCAGGACCTGCAGCTTCAGATAATCCGACACTGAACTCTCCTCCACATTCTCCATCACCCTGACCATAAGGTCTCTTCGCTTTTCCGTCAGCTTGAACAGCAGATTCATGCGGGAACAGAGCTTAAAGTCATAGTTCTTGCTATCCACCTTGATCTCAGCGAGGCCTTCGTGCATGATGAAGTGGGCAAAGGGCTCTAGTTCGGCGGTTTTTAGCAGGAAGAACGCATCGGGTCGAACGTTCTTGGACATGTACTTCTCCCGACCCTTCCACAGCTTCGGATTGGTTGTTAGTGCCTCGAAATAGTTGAGTACGGTGGCGTAGTCGTAGTCCCCATGGAAATTCCTAAACAAATACTCCGCAATCCTCTCGATAGTGTCCCAGTTGGTCTGGTGATTGATCAGAGAGAGCAGATAGAAGCGAAACTCGCTGCAGGACTTGGAGAACAGAAAGCGCTCCTTCATGAGCTGAGTGGACACAATTTCGGGGTCCACCTCCGACAGCCAGTCGATGAAGAGTCCGTTGTGGAAAAGCTGATCGCTCTTGGATTTTGCGACAACCTTGCAGTCTTTGGTGTCGTCGAAGCTGTCGATGATGCCCCTAACGATCCTCTTCCTCGCCATCAGGGCGTTGTTCGCCTTGAATTGCTGCACATAAATCTCGCGAGAGTTGCGCAGCATGAACATCAGACTCTCGTGATAGAGCTCCGTTTGCCGCAGCATCGGGCTGGAGGAGTGCTTGAAGATGCTGAAGTTCTTCTGCAGAGTGTTCTCGAGGATGTGATAGTTGTCGCTGTGCAGCATGCAGCTGAAGAAGGTTCGCAGCAACGTGCAGACATTCCGGCTCATTATGATGGGCCTGTTGTCGCATCCTGAAGCAATCACCTCGGTTATGGCCGTCACAAGATCATTTCGATTGCTGCTCGTAGGATTCACCACCAGCACGTCCAACAGTCTCTGGATTAGGGATCGGCCAGCACTCCGACCAATTGTCAACTGATCGGGCTGCGTTAGTATGGTCTGGGCCACTTCCTGGGTGATCAGGCGGTCGGTGAGGCAATGGCTGGACTCCAGTGAGTTGTAATCACCTATCTCGACGGTCTCCTGGATCACCACGTTGATCCTAGGCAGATCCGGCACGGTCTGCGAATGGGAATGCAGATCGAGCGCCTGGACAGTGTAATGTCCATTCTTAGCACCGCGCGCCTGCTGAATCTCTATGAGCTGCGCCAAATACGCCTTGTTCAGGATGGCATTCTTCACCAGATCGAACTGCTCCAGCACCGCGGTGTCCAGCATGGCCAGCAGCTTGGACATCGAGTTGACCGGGGTGCCGAAGTTCTGGACAAACAGCACAATCTGATCGGGCGTCAGATCGTTCAGGGCGGCCTCAATCAGCCTGTCCACCGAGGAACGGATCATCTTGAGCTTCAGCCAGTCGGGCAGCAGTTGCACCTGCTCCTGCGGCATGCTGGGCAGGAAGGCGACGGGCGCCGGCCGCCCCGGAGGGAACCAGTAGTCCAGGATCGGTATCGATTCCGGCATATTGCTGTTCGAGTACGTCAGCAATATGATAAACGCGTGAATGATGTTTATGTGCAGAGGCAGCTGGACGCCGTCGTCGAACTGGACCATCAGGAGATCCGGATACTCGGTCCACTCGTACGGCTCGTGGAACTCTCGCAGCTTGATGATGTAATTGTTGAACATGACGAACAGGCACTTGAGGGTCTGAATGCGGTTCTCGTCGGGCACGTAGTCGTAGTCCTCCTGGGAGATTATGATGTGCTGGAACATCGTGCTGCGCTCCACAATCAATTGCGCCATGTCGATCACATGGTCCAGCATCTCGTTCACCGGATCGTTCAGCGTGTGGGCCGTAATGAACTGAATGTACGCCATTATCAGCTCCGGGCAGTTCTCCACTTGGCAGGCAGCTCGCAGCTGCGGTATGATGAAGGGCTTCACCTCGAAGAAGTGAGGGATCAGCTGGATGGACTTCAGCAGCCACTCGTTCTCAAAGTCCCCCGAGTGCTGCTTGAAGATTATCTTCAGGCCCGAGAGCGCAGCCACCCGCGACTGCTTCACCGTGGACGACAGGCGCCGGAATATGTAATCCAAGAGCTCGCAAACGATTTGATGGCTAAGATTCCCGTCAAATATTAAATTCCTCAAAAAGTTAACTAGCTCGGCATCGCGGCTGTTCTCCTCGTTGATGATGTGCGCGTTGAAGAGCAGGAATTCGCACAGACACTGCACTGGCAAGTGGCTGAAGTCGCCCTCGCTGTTCTGCACCAAGTCCGATAGCCAGGGCATGGACTGGGTGGTGCCCTGCCGCTGGATGATGTCCAGCAGCAAGTCCGGCTTGCGGCAGCGACAGAACAAATGGCCCAGCTTGTAGGTCTGATTGAGGAACTTCAGTTGATCCAACACCATCGAGGGCACCTTGCGCGGCGTGCCCATGGGATCCATCAGCATGAGCTGGGTAATCAGGATGGCTGTCTCCTCGGTGATCACGGCATGGGGCGATGTTTGGGCGGCCAGATAGGTTTCGAACTGCAGAATGTGGTCCCTTTCCACGGTGATGATCTGCAACTCATCCTTGTTGGCCGCAGAATTGTTAAATTGATTGGTTATGCATATTTCCATCAGCATCTTCATCGTGGGATAGTGGTCCCAGCAGAAGGCACCGAATGTCGAGGGATTGTGGGCCGAGATCATGAGCAGAATCAGCCAGGCCTTCCAGTAGAAGGCAATGATGGCCAGCTTCGGCGGCTCGTAGTCCGACGGCAGCCGGATGTTCTCAGGATGATGGTACTCGGACATGCTGAACAGAAAGTCTATGATGTCGAACTTGTTGGCCTGCACCGCCGGTATATTGGTGGCCTTCATCCCCGATACCCGCTTGATAACGAGCAGCAGGACATCGAAGGTGTTGGCGATGGAAAAGGGTATGTCCTTGGTGATGCCGATCAGTATGATGCGCAGCAGGGTCTCCTCGTGAATCGGTGTTTCGGAGATTATCCTCAAAATGGCACCACGCTCCGGCTCCGATGGCCACTGATCGCAGCGCGAATACTGCTCCGGACTGTCCAGAAGCAGCAGCTTATGCAGCGCCTGGTGATACTCAACCGCTGGAATCTTGAAGATGGAGGGAACCGTTGCGTACATCCAGGATACCGTATCCAGCTGGATTTGTGACATCTGATTGTACAGCTTCAAGAGCGCCTGGTTGTTTTTCGTATCCCGGTTCGTCTTCAGCGACAGACTGGCCTCACGCGCCTGCGGAGTGGCCGAGAGGAACATGCACAGGCACACGATGTCGACCGTGGAGTGGAAGATGCGCTCCTTGAACTCGAACTGCTCGATTTGCGCGGTTAAATCGTCCCGTTCGCTCAGAAAGGTCTTGCAAAACTTAACCAGATTCACATCGAATCGCAGCATGCGCACCAGTTCCCGCAAGAAGACACGCAGTGTCCGCAGGCAATCGTCGCGTTGCAGCAGAAATTCCTGGTAGATCTCGGCCAGATTGGCCGCCGATTGATCGGAGGACGTTTGGAACATGGTGGCTGTGGATTATACGAATTTTGTGATTAGATACGACGCTTAAAATTAAAGGTTAAGTTGACCAACTCACCCAGCATTCCCATGTTGTTCGGATTTCGGGTGTTCGATAGTTCATTCTGAACCACCAGCTTCATCACCGTGCTCAGGATGTCCGGCTGCAGGTATATCATCTCCTTGAGGCAGGACATGTAGTGGTTGATTAGCGGTTTCGTCTTGAGCCTCATCTTGACCAGCACCAAGAGCACTTCGTTGTCCTGAGTGTTTCGTCCCTTGATGTTGAAGCAGATGTACGAGAGCAGCTGCTGGGCAAACTTGACCAGCTTGCCGTTGTGTATCCAGAGCTCCAGCCGGGAGATGCTCAGGCATCGCACCTCCGCGATGCCGGCCGTGCTGCAGAGGAACTTGAGGAAGTTCCTCGTGTAGTTATCCTGCTGCTGGCGCTTATTCAGCTGATCGCGAATGGCATCGCTCACGTGCTTCTGCACTAGGGCATCGCTGAATCTTGCTTTGGTGGAACACATAGCGTCCGAAATGGGCTCCGACTCGGCGTTCAAGGGACTGGCATCCAGGCTCTGCGTCGAATTGTCCCCGGAATCGTCGTCCAGAATTACGCTGCTGCTGTCCCTGTGCGCCTGACCGCCGCCGGAGGGAAGGGCCGCTGTGCTCACGTCCCACCGCAAGAGACTGATGTGGGGAGTCCGAGTTTTAAATGCCGCGCATATATTCTTCACCAATGGAGCGCACAGCTCGTTGTCCGCCCAATAGCGCTCGTTCACAGCGTCGTCTATATACGTGCGCAGCATGATCTCTGGCCACTGGGCTATGTCCACGAAGCCCCGGGTCAGCAGGTTGGCAAACAAGATATGCAGATTAGTGTTGTAACGCATCTTCACGTTCGCCTCCCGCCGCAGAACGGATAACAGCGCGCTGGCCACCATATCTGTGCTGAATATATTCGGCTGGAGCTTGGCAACATAGGTCAGAGCCAGGAGAGCGATATTGTCCACCTTGGTGCGGGAGGAGCTAGTTGTCATCTGTTTTATAACGCCGCAAACCAGACGGGCCACCGTATCGCTTTCGTTATGCTCCAGGGCCGCGAATATCGCCTCGATTACGCTGTCCAGTTCGCATTCTACGGCGAACTGTTCCCAGGACTCGCTCTGGTTGCTGCCGGATGATATATCCGTGGAACCAGCAGGTTCCTTCAAGTTGACCCGGGCTCGTTTGCTCGAGCTGGCGAGCGAGGATGTGGCCTCTCGCTTTCTGTCCGATGATATGGACTTGATGGGTATGATCTTGGACTTGGAGTCATCGCGAACGCTCTTAGTGCCAAGGGCGAAAAGTTCTCCACCCAAAGGCACTTTTTTCTGGGATCTATTCGATCCACCTTTGCCGCGGTCCATTTTATTTTTATTTTGAGGATTACCACGAATCCACCAAAATGTGACCAGATTGCGAAGACCATTTCGCCATGAGCAAAAACGTTTAATTTGAAACAATGAGAATCTTGAAACTAACTAATTTAAGTAATTCCATTTACTTAAAGCTCGAAAATGAGTTAAAGTAAAACAGTTTACATTTTTAATTTCTTTTTTTAATGATTTGAATAATAAAAGAGATTTTATAAACGCGTCGCTGTTCTGCAACTCAAGCGTTTCTTGCTTATTTTTCAGTTATAGCCGTTTGGGTCACACTAAAAGAATAAATCTAAAAAAAAATACATTTTCATAAACATACATTTTTAAGACAAAAAAAGTTTTATGAAAAGTTGCGGTATAAACTCTAAATTAAAAATAGCAAGCCGACATGTTTCTCTCCATTGCTCCGCCTCTAATGGACTTCGAAGACGAGCTCCTTTGGATTAATCAGTCGAACAGCGAAAAACTGGAGATATTATACGACAAATCCAACTATGTCACTCCCAATACCAAGCACCTCATTGAGCAAGCCTTTCTCCAGCCACTCAGCCTCCAGGATCAGCACATCCTGTTTGATGATTTGCTGAAGCAGAACACGGACATTGCCCGTCAATATGGACTGACCCCGGCTAAAGTAAGTGGTGCGCGTGAGGTGTCAATAACAAGCTATCACCTCGTACTCGTACCTTTTCAGCTACCTCTTCTAGTGGAAAACAATCCACTGATTTCCATTGAAATTCTATTAAGACTGATGATGACCACCGACATAACAGAGTATTTTAATATATTGGTTAATATGGATATCACATTGCACTCCATGGAAGTGGTCAACCGGTAGGATTTCAAACAGAGTTCGCGTAAATATCAGTTGGTAGTTTCTTCCTTTCGAATTCCCGACGATGAACGGTCATCTCGGGTTCTTTGCTCGTAAGGTGAGACTTGTACAATTGTTATTTGCGAGCTCTGGGGTAAAACTATATACATAGATCCGCATAACTTATGTTTATAATTTTCCCTTAGACTAACCACATCGGGTCCCTTGCCCACGGAATTCATTCATCTATACATAAGCAATTGCATCTCCACATGCGAAACAGTTAAGGACAAGTACATGCAATCCCGCCTCGTGCGACTTGTTTGCGTGTTTCTGCAGTCATTAATCCGCAACAAGATTGTGAACGTTAAGGTAAGCAGCTAAGCCATCTCTCTTTGGACTGTTTAGACCAACTACATTTCCATTTCTCAGGAATTATTCATTGAAATTGAAGCCTTCTGCGTTGGTTTTAGCAAGATAAAGGAAGCTGCTGCCTTGTACCGCCTCATTAAGCACTTGGAAACCGGCGAGAGTGGAGCGCTTTCCTCGAGTTCCCTTGGAAAGTAGGTACTGCTTGACTTGTTACGTTTAAAAACTAGTTGATAATTAGCCAAAATAAAAAGGAATATATTAACTGCAGGAATTAAAAGGCCTTCTGTACATGTAAAAACAAATTCGCATTTAATAACTTAAGTAACTAAGTGTAGAGTTTTGTGTGTATTTTATGAGTGAGTGTTGTTGCTGGCCGCCTCGCTGGGATGAAAGTAGAGGAGGGGCTCGGCCGAGGGCTTGGGGAAACGGCTTAGATAGCGTTCAAGTCTTAGGAATTTAATCGAGATCAGGCGCTTATCGAACCACCAGCCATTGATCTCGTTGTGTATCATGCCGGCATCTTCTTCGGTGGCGCACCGGATGTAAACGCAGCAGGACTGGATGTCCAGTTGCACGTCGCAGATCTTGCAGCGCGGCCCCACCTTCTCGATGATGGACTCTACGATGGACTGCTTCAGGTTGGCCTGATCAACTTCCGAGGCGTCAAACATGTGCCTTATCTTCAGGCAGGGCGTCGGTGGATTGGCTATCTTGTTGGAGTTGTCGAATGCGGGGCTCTGCCACTTCTTGACCAGGCCCACATCCTTTTTGTCCAGGTTCCTGTTCCAGGCCATGGTGCGTAGCGCCTTGCCGTCCCGGTTAACCATCCCGAAGAGCACGCGGCTGTCGTTCTTCTCCAGAGACTTGAGCGCCTTGTTCCAGGAAGACAGGTGCTTCGAGCGTTTCTTAGCAGGCACAAACTTCTCTTGCAGCTGGTTTATGATCACCTCGGGACTCTCGTTCTGCGAACTCTGATAAATCAGCTCGTTGATGATGTCCTTTGTAAATTGGTCCACCGCCAGCAAGGCTTCCTTCTGCTTGACGCGGTACAGGACAACCGCAAAGTAGACGACAAGGCATCCGGCTGCCACCAGAATAAGCGTACCGATCACCGTGAAGAAGCGAGTCATTTTCTTCATGACAACGCACTTGAGCGGCAGATTCGGTTCGGAGAGCTCAAAGTATGAGGCAATGTCCGGGGACTCAACCACTTGGATCATCCACTGCGGATTCTCGGCAATAAGGTATTTAGTGGCCAGCATGTTGGTATGTACACTTCCTCGGTGAGTCTTTGGGTTGCCAACAACCAGGTCTCTTACAAACTCGCTAACCTCTAAAAGGGGCGACAAGCTGGCGTCCTTGCAGTGATGGAGCCTGGCTCGCTCGTTCAGGTGCTTGAAGAGCTGCTCACTCAAGTCCAGAGCACTCGTCAGCGCATCCTTTCCTATGCAGTTGACCCTTTCATTGGCCAGTTGCAGATCATTGGGATTACATAATGTATATTTTAGTGCAGTTTTGTCAATAGGACTCTGCTCAAAGCGTTTGCCCACATACAGGACCGTGATTATTGTCAGGAAGATTAAGAACAGTGAGATGAGCACTTGCGGTATTACATATGGTCGGATGTCGGGGTTTTTAAAGAAGTTCTTAAGGTCCGCCCAGGATAATCGGGGGAACCTTTCGCTCTTTTGAGGCACTCTCGAAGCCTGCGTTGTGTATGGAACTTTCGTGTTGAATTTCCTCTGGATCGTCGTGTCCCGAAAGCTGAGCAATCTGTTAACAACGCCCCCGTCCGACATCTTGACCTTGGGGCTTTGTTTGCCATAGTTATTCGACGTGTCTATGGAGTACGGCAGGGAGCAGGATTGCTGCCGATACTTGCCATTCATGCCACCCAGGCTGAGGGGCGGCGAGCAGTCGCCATCGTAGTTGGAGGCCACCACTGGCGGCGGGGCGTACATCTTGGAAGCAGACAGATGCAGCGGACTCGAGTCGCACTCGTCGAAGCTGCGGCTGAAGGCTGAGGGACTCCGGCAGAGATCCACTTCGTTATTGTTGTCTAGGCCATTGCCATTAACATAGCCCGTCTGCGGTGGCTGCGGGTACTGGTAGATGGGAGAGTCCGACTGCTCCTTGGAGTACAGCACGTACTTGTTGCTGCGCTTCCTCAGCTTATCGGCTCTGAGGTGCTTCTTCAGCTTCTGAATTAGAATCGATCGCGTTGTCTCGGTCACCGGGGTACTGGGAAAGCCGCTTTGAATTAGCTTCCGGTGCAGGTCGATGTCGCTCAAACTGTTCAGGCTTTCAGTTGACATTTTTCCTCGCTCTGTAAAAATATTAAAAGGAAGTACATTAAATCCAGTCGCCAACTTTGTTTCAAGATGCTTTCAACAAGCACATTTCTGCACACATGCATACACAGGAATGTGCATATATAACTGCATAATGAAGCACATTTTCACGAGTTCTTGAAACTGAGAAGGAAGCATTAAATGGAGAACATGTCGAAGTGAACATAAATAATATTAAACAAAACGATTTAATGAAACCACGAAATTCTTTGAATAATACAACAAACATGGAGAAATGTGCGAAATAAATGCCGTTTACGACGTGCAAACATACATACACAATTACACTGATATGAAAATGTTCAACAAGTTTGGCATCACTTCACTTGGTCGCTGTGCAACAGGGTGATAATTATATAAATATCGAACAAGCTACAAAAATTTTAAGCAACAGTCTTTAACAACCATATTTTGATTACAAATTTATACGGCACATACTAAATTATTAAGTCAAGGGTGCGGCGAGAAAAATATGAAATAAAATGAAACTGAAATGGAACATACGAATTATCACTCACGACATCGGCTAACGATATCGATAACTGAATTTTTCTCTTATCAATTATTAATACTAATTATTTACAAACACATTGTAATGCTATTTTATTAAAGGCGTTAATTTGGAAAATAAAAATAGGAAATAAAATTCTAGCTAAAGTTTAAGCAACTGTGATATCCCGCTAATACATAAATGGTAAATGGTTACAAGATTGTTTGAATATTGCAATATTTTTCTGTTAGTCTATATTGGTTTCATACCAAAATTTTTAATATTGGTTTAAGATTCTTTCTACAAAAATGTGTAGGCCAGTATTAAAACGTAGATAAACTACAATTGATTTGAATATGTACATATATAAATATATATACCCTTAACTAAAATTTGTTATCTCGAACATGAAACTTTTAATACAAAATTAGGAGCTTTTACATTTTCTAAAATTAAATTAAAGTTCCGAGTTTCTTCTCAGTCGTTCCAAAAGTTACGGAAAAATCGTTTTCCTACCACCTACCTATCGAAATTGGCTATTTGGAAAGCGATGGCAAAACTATCGGTGGAGGCCAATCAGTTTTCTTAAATTGTAGATACATTTATATGTGTTTGTGCTTTAAGAATTAAAATATTGTATGCCTTTTGCAAAGGTGCGTATACGGAACTAACCTGTTCGCTAATAATTGGAAATTATTTCGGGCTTTCGTGCGTTTTCCCACTTCAAACGTGTGAACGAGCAACGAAAAGTGTGTGTGTGTACACACATATTTTGTAAATGCATTAGGACATATAGACAAGTGCATACACATACATACGTACAGGCGTATAAATATACCGAACGCTCGCCGCCGCGCCGAAGAGCTGAGCTGCGTGAAATAG
The DNA here is from genome assembly GCA_018874455.1 of Drosophila trapezifrons. NCBI lineage: Eukaryota > Metazoa > Arthropoda > Insecta > Diptera > Drosophilidae > Drosophila > Drosophila trapezifrons. The sequence continues at coordinate 13,870 of JAEIIF010046760.1, forward strand.
TACTTACGTGGGATCTAATGCGTTTCTCTCTCCGGATTGCAGGCTGATGCGAATGCCCGATACAATCTAGCACAGGCATGAATCGTAGGGGTTTGAACACTGGCAATACGATGACTTCTCAAGCAAACATTGACGACGGCAGCTGGAAGGCGGTTTCCGAAGGTGGATCCATGCTGCCCGCGTCCAACTCGGCGGCCCTCAATCCGGACGGCAGCGGCAACCAGAGCGGATTTCCGCAGGGCGGCCTGCCGTATAACTCGGGAGGCAATCCCTATCCACCTGCCGGCCAGTCCTCGCCCGCCGGCAACCAGTCCATAGTGTTTCAGAACGCTAACCAGCCTGGATCGAATACACCTCAGTATACCTCGTCACCTGCTCCCTCGGGCTCATCGACACCCGGACCTGTTGGTGCGCAGAACATTCCCGGCAACTATCCGCAGTCCTCGACGGCGGGCAACTTCAACGGGCCGGTTGGCGGCCCCTTCGGCTCGCCGTCCTCGGGCTTGGGCCAGTTCAGTCGGCCAGCCAGTTCCGGCACACCGTTCAACAGCGGCCAGGCCGGTCACTTCTCATCACCCACGGTCTTTGGCGTTGGCGGGCAATTCAACCCAATGCCGCCAGCGTCTCCTTTCGGCCACGGCGGTAACCACCCGATGATGGGTGGGCCGCAGCAGATGGAGCGGATCGACCAGGGCTTCAGGCGGCACAATTCCTACTTCAGTCACACCGAGCATCGGGTTTTCGAGCTGAACAAACGGCTGCAGCAGCGGAATGAGGAGAGCGACAACTGCTGGTGGGACTCATTCACTACGGAGTTCTTCGAGGACGACGCCCGGCTGACGATCCTGTTCTGTTTGGAGGACGGGCCCAAGCGGTACACAATTGGCCGCACGCTCATCCCGCGCTTCTTTCGCAGCATATACGAGGGCGGCGTGTCCGATCTGTACTTCCAGCTGAAGCACGCCAAGGAATCGTTCCACAACACGTCTATCACGCTGGACTGCGATCAGTGTACGGTAATCACGCAGCATGGCAAGCCCTTCTTCACCAAGGTCTGCGCCGATGCAAGACTGATTTTGGAGTTCATGTACGACGACTACATGCGCATCAAGTCGTGGCACATGACCATCAAGGGACACCGAGAGCTCATTCCAAGATCCGTGATTGGCACCTCCCTGCCGCCCGATCCAATGCTGCTAGATCAAATCACCAAGAACATCACAAGAGCTGGGATAACCAACTCGACCCTCAACTATCTTCGATTGTGCGTCATACTCGAACCGATGCAGGAGCTGATGTCGCGGCACAAGGCCTATGCCTTGAGTCCGCGGGACTGTCTG
>JAEIIF010046875.1:0-13057 GCA_018874455.1 Drosophila trapezifrons
ACTCTGGCGTTGGGAAGATGCGCTTTCAGCTTTTGGTTGTCGTAACTTGAACAAAATTGGGATCATTTGTTCGAAGATTTGAAAGAAAACCCGTTTTTAGGGTCTTTAGGAAATGAAGTTATAGAAGTTATAGAATACAAAATATATAATAAGCAACTTGATTAAATTATAAGTTTGTTTACGTTTTTAAATAACATATTATATAGGTTTTAGAGAACTTTGTCAGATATCGTACAATTTATTCTTCTATTTATATGGAAATAACCATATTGATCAACAATTTTCATTGGGTTTTTCTCTGTAGAAAAATGTTACATAGAAAAGCTGGAATGCATTTTAAACGTAACTAGTCTAGTGTTAACTTCAACTCATGCTAAATGCAATATTGTTAACTGAAACCGTGGTAATCTCTAGCCCTTAAAGAGTTTCAATCTCAAAAAATAAATCGAACAATAAATCTATTTTAATAAATCACATTTTTTATTTATAGTTTTCTCTGACTTAAGTTAAATAATACCCTGCATTCCAATTTAATTTCAAACAAAGCTAGAGTATTGTTTGCCTCGACATGTAAGCCAATTTGCCAATCTTGTTTTTAATAAATACTCTTTTGTTGTTGTTTTCGATGCCGTGTGAGGCTGTCGTTTGATGGTTGACGCAGTTTATAATTTGAATCAACGCTGGGCATAATTAAGAAAAAAAAAAACGTGGAAAAAATTACGAGAAAAATGCGGGATATAAGTTGAAAACAAATAAGCAAAGTTCACAACAAGCCCTGGCCGCCCGGCCGTCAGATATCGAGAATTCGTACCGTACATATTGATTTTAGCAATTACCTGTCAGCGTCGCATCAACAGGTGAGTGAAAGGGGGAGAAGAAATGGGGGGGACAATAGAAAGAGTGAGAAACGCCAGTCCCGTCCGTGGCTAGGGATCGTCATGCAGTTTGACTTTTCAATTCGTGAGCGGGAAACGTTCAAATAATAATGACAACTAACGAAAATGTCGTGACAAACTCTTTAATAATAGATTGGGGGGCCGCCCAAATAAAGGGATTATAATAACACACTAACTGAGTAGCTACCAAGTTACAGCTATATTTCTGGTAGATTTTGTAGTTTTGTATTTTTCCCTTTGAGTTCGCGAAGCGTAACCCAGACATTTGATTGTTTCCAATATTATTTAATTGCTGTGCGCCTTGTGGAACTTTCATTATCATTATCATTACCACAAACACACGCAGAAACACACGCAAAAACACACACAGTTCAGTCGAAACAATTAATGTAAATATTTATTTATAACACACAACTTTATTGTTGTTCCGTTCGTAGAAGAGCGCCCGAAAGAGAGTCCATTTCGGGGAGACTAAGAGCGAACGGGCACCATAGTGCTGCGATGATGACCACATGCCGGTAAATTTATGCGAAATATAAAAAAGTTTTGTTTGTGCGCAAAAATTTCCAACGAAATGGATATAATAAATAGGAATAATAGGAATACTATTTGCAAATGTGGCAGAGGAATGGAGAGAGAGAGCGAGAAAGCGCTGGCCTGTCCAAATTCACTATTAAATTGAACTTGTTGATTAGGGCAAGTGCCTAGAATACACACACACACACTCTCTAGGCACACATACAAACTAAACACACGCGCACACACAGCACACAGTAATTTTCGCAGCTGGGGGAATGGGGCGGCGGGTTTAACGACGCAATTGTTGTGCCCGCGGAATTAAATGTAATTATTTCGCCTTTATATGCGCCCCGTAAGTTAGTTTTTTTTATTTAAATCTTCACTTTTTTTTGTGTATTTTTTTACCTCGGTTTTAAGTTGCTTTTATGCTGCTGTGTTTTTATGGCTTTATAAGCCTGTTGTTGTTTCAAAACACTGTTGTTTTTCTTTCTTTTTTTGTGGTTGTTTCGAAAAGCGCGCCACACTCGAACACTTGTTGTGGTTGTTGCTGCTGCTGCTGATGCCAAAAAGAGAGCCGAGTCTTGGTCACAGATATTACGTATCCGCCGTGTGTTCGCCACTTAAGAGCAGACCATCAGCTGATGATGCACAAGAAGAGCGAGAGACAGCGAGAGCACAAGAGAGCGACGGGGAAGGCGGGGTAGCGGCACTGGTGAGCGAGCGAGTAGCTTGTCGATTGTAATTCACTGAACGGCTGTTCAAAAAACACTGAAAAGCCGATGGCCCACAAAGTCGTCGCTCGCCGCTTCAGCTGTTTGCGTCGGCGGCGTGTCGGCACTCAGAGCAAGAGCGGACGGAGGGACAGAGAGGCTAGGGAAGCGGAGCCGAGTGCGGGATAGCCGCGCGTAGCCGAGGCCCAATCGCCGAGCTGGGGCTGATAAAAGCGAGCAGATAGCGTAGGGCAAGACAAGTGCTCCCCGACGACGCCGCCGGCGCTGCCTGCGCTGACCGCTCTGCCCCCCGCCCGCCTTTTGTTGTTGTTTTGTTCAGCGCGTGCGACAGCTTCTACATGGAACCGCCGCTGAAACCCACCTGTGCTATTCATACACAGTTCAATAGTCGAACATAGACGCGATCTTCCGCTTACTGCGGTGCGGCCCTGAATCACCAGCCTTTATCTCGGCTTTTCTATATTTAAACTTGTGCATTGATCACTTATCAGTTTGGTTAGTGTGACCAATTCCGTGTTTGAGTCGCGGTAGGGTGACCAGATTTTGTAATTTTATATACTAAGCACGGAATGTAATGGCTGAAGATTATTTAAGTAGGTTTTTGGTAATAAGAAACTTTACATTCTTATAAAGTTAGATATTTTGCTTACTTTAAATCTGAAACATTAATAATATTAATATATTTAAGTGATTAATATAGTTATAAATGTTATTTTTACATTAAAAATATAATATCGCTCATACCGACATTCTTTTTTAATAACACGTGCTTATAACTTTAATAAACCAATAGATTAGGGAAAACGTTGCTGTTGCTGATTAACGATTAGATAATAGGCTAATAATACTTACCAAGGATCTAACTTTATTTAACGGTTGACCAAATAATTAAATTATTTTACAGATATCTGTATAAACTTACTTTATAGCATTCAACCTTTTTAACCAAGCTATGGTGATTAATGTTTCCGAATAACCCAACTGATATCAACTACAAATCAATATTCAGTGATTACTAAATCACTGGGCATTTCCGGGGGTTTTCTGGAGTTTGAATAGCAAATAGAGACATCAAATTAGACGAGTACAAACAATAGCTTCGTGGGTGCAAAGCCATTGCCATCATAAATGGTATTATTCCGAATCTATGGCGATTTTATCAGACCGTAAACACGATTTATTATCTCAAAGGCATTTCCCTTTACGCTTGGCCTGTGATATTTGGCAGGACATGTGTGGGATATTCACAGGCTATTCAAATGCTAGAGGTCGCTGAAAGCTGAAAGCTTAAAAAGCAATTATGGAGCCGTGTTACAGATTAGTTATCGCTTTTATTAATATTCCCATTTGACTTAAATTACATTATGTAAATATATATATATATATAGATGTGTGTATATATCATTAGCATACAATTAGATTTACGTCTTTAGAGTTGCTCTGCCTGCTTTCCATTGCATTCCTAGATACACTTTGTATTTTCCCTACGCGAATTTCTTCATAAAACCTGATGGCCAATGCATAATTAATAATTTATTCTTATATATTGATGCCGATTGCAAAAAAATTTCGTCTAATAAAATTAACTAGAATTCGTATTATTCGAAATTAGAAAAGGCCTTTCTTCAACTCCAAGATTAAGCGGGGCTTGAGGGCAGGATAGGGTTGTGGGAAGGGGCTCTGAGGTGTGTGACGACTGACGATGAACTAAGGGAACCCAAGTGTGTGAAGTCAATCAAAGCTGTGGACGGATATGCATTGTACAATACAATTAGACGATGAAATGGGCTTACAATGAAGTCAAATGCAGTGTAAAAAAAAAACATGATAAAGACTTCACTGTCTTTGGTTGGTCTGTAAAAACTTTCTAAATCTTCTCATTATCTTCTTCTCTTTCCCATGTGGGTTTTGCTTCTGGGTATCTTGAGTATCTTTCTTATGCTGCGTGAGTTCTTCTTTTTTTTTGTTTGTATTATTTCTATCTGGGTTTATTTTCGTTTTTCATCTTTTAAGTTTAGCTTTGTTTGGTTTATACATTTGTCGAAAATCCGTAAAATCGCTCCAAAACTTGTTTTTTGTTGTTGTTTACACTGTGATCTATCTTTGTCGCTAATAAAGTTGTTTTTGGTTGTATTTTGTATCTCTCTCTCTCTATCTCTCTGTCTGTCTGATTTTATACTTAGATTTGGGAGTTTCTGAGCGATTGACTTTGTTGCAAGTATGACGAGTATCTTTGAGTTAGTCTTAGTGTGGGTTTTAGCCAAGCAAATCGTTCCCGTCTAATTATAATAATCAAATCAACTAAATCAACTCTTTCTCCCTAAAACGAAATCAAAGATCTCAAATGCCTCGATGGAAATATTCGTTTACGAATTAGCATAGTCGAAAATGGTTGAAGGTTTAACTCTGAATCCGCTTAACAAGTTGCAGAGATATCTCAGGCGTAGCTCAGGGGGGATTGTTAACTGGTTTGGGGTTGCAGCTGAATATTTTATAAACTTTTCCTACGACTTCACTTTATTTCGCAGAGCGAAGAGTTTCAACCCCCAGGTAACCCACGGGGCCTACGCACCTGACCCCCATCCAAAGCTAATCTCGTCGCACGGCCCTCTCTTATCGGCACTCCACACCAACTGATACACGTTTATTTGGCCATAATGAGAACCGGGCGTGCCAAGAGCCCCCTGGTTTTGGGTGACAGAAGTTGCGGCGGCTTCCCTCAGTTTACACAAACACCTCGATTCCGAAGACCCTGGCTATCTTTAGATGCCTCAACACTAATCAAATGATGGCCCAGCGATATGGTTAAATCGTAGAACACATGGTAAATCGTAGTTACGGAACGTTGTAATCTGTTAATCAGTTTTTGGTTTTTTTTTTGTATGTCTTATGCGAGTGCGTAAATAAAAAGTGTTAAATTAGTTTTTATTTTCGGGCTTGGGTTCTAGCAAACTACAGCGCGTATGCCATGTATGTACATATGTCTATATGGTATTTCGTATCGCGAGCGCCTAACTTATCTGCCTGCCTGACCTCAGACCATAGTGGGGCTTCTACTTCTCAACTTAATGGGGATTCTGCTCTGCAAATTTCAATAAAATCCTATACTTTCTTCATCCTAATTCAGGGTTTAAAATAGTTAGTAGTACCTATGGCAGCCATATTATATCGTTAGCAGATTTTAATCAAGTTTAGCTAGGTAAAAAATGTATTTTTCATAATTCTTAACAAGTTTTGGTGATTAAAACTGGTTCCCCAACTGATAGTGACCTTTGCTGATCTGACCTTGAAGGTTATCAGCTTTATGGCTTTTAAATTGAGAACTTTTTGGGCAGATACTCTACTTAACAGATTGGCGGACTAAATGGACATTGAATGCTGACGTATATGGGTTATCTCTCATCTGGAAGCTAATACTGATCATAAAATGTTATTCTTAAGCGCTTTTCTGCTCCTGGTCAGGCAGGATTCCCTAGTTAGGTCTACTGGGGTGATTATGTTGGATAAGTAAACTATCTTTGGACAAAAGGAAGAGTTCTGTGATATTCTCAATGCGCACATACACGGATACACACACTCGAGCCGGGCGCTCACTAATTCTAATATACATAATATGCTATACAGTGACTAGAATGGATTCATTAGCGATTTAGTTAATCGGTTCAGGAAGGGGCCTCATCTCTGGTTTTGTTTCGTTTTAGTTTATATGAAAAAATATGTTTGTTCTTTGTTCTTCTTCTCTTCGCTTACAATCTACATTTATCCATTGCTCTAAGTATGTTTGGTTTTTTGTTTTGTTTCGGTTTGTAAAATATACATACATATACAATATACATATATAGATAGATCCTTATGTTCAGTTGTAGATATCCACATACATATGTGCTAGAAATGGTTTCCTCCACAGGGATAGATATACACAAAGGCTCCTTATTGGAGCGCTGCTTGATCATAGCAATCGTAATGTACAGTTGAGTGACGAGACTCTCTAAGGACTAAAATTATAGGAGAGCTACGGAGATAACCAAGGAGATCGATCGAACTGGCAATGATATGGTAAAGAGTACAGATCCATAGTGTGTGTGTGTTAGTTAACTCGGCGAAATCAAGGATCACGTTAGATTCGTGTGTCTGAGAGAGGAACATAATTACAAATGAGTCTGAAGAGAGAACTGTGCGCGGTCCTTCGTCTGGGCCCGCCTCCTCTATCGGTGCGAGTGGAGGTTGCCCTCCACCCACTTGTACAGCGACGTCTGCGACCGGGCCACCCACTCCACGTTGGAGGCCACGCTGCTCAAGGTCATGTTCAGCACGGACATCCCGTGGCCCCGGCCGAAGCGATGCACCAGCGACTTGAGCTGCGGAAAGAGGGAAAGCGTTATTTTCGGGAGCCGAATGACCTACCAAGTGCCCATCTCTGGCCTAAGCTCACCTCATCGTAGTCGAACTTGGTAGCTCCGTACTGGGTAATGGCCGATATGACCTTGGCAAAGCTGATCGTGCCCGGCCCGAGGCGTTTCTCCAGCTCGAACCACTTGGCCTGCAGGAAGCGGCAAGCCATGGCTCCGCCCGTCGGCGTACCAGCGATGGCCTTGAGCACCTGCACCACCTCCTCGGTGGGCAGCATGGTAACGTGCGACAGCAGCCGGTTCTGTAGCCAGGCATCCTTGGTTCTGCCCAGGGCACGGAGCAGCTGCATACGCTCCACAAAGGTCTCCGATGTCCGCTGGAGGGTGACGAAGCGCTCCCAGCAGTGCTGCCAGTAGATGTACTCGCCGGACAGGATGGAGCCGGTGTAAACCACCTGGGGAAAGGTAAGAGGATGAGTTATTCAAAGGAAAACCAATCAATGTCAATAGTTACCTCTCTGAGATTGGGTGGAATGGCCGAACCATTGTAGTAGAGATACTGGTTAAGCATGTTTTTGGCCTTGGTAATGCTGTCGATGTCCTCCCACAGAACCGATGCCAAAAGCACCTCGGGACGCATTAGCCTAATGTAGGTAATGTTGCTTTAGGAAGATCTTTAAGTTAATTGTAATCCTCCTCACCTGGTGGCCACATCACCGTCATCCGACCAGCCCACCTTCTCCATCACTGTGGAGATCTTCATCTTAATGAACTCGCTGAGCATCAGGAAGCACTCGGAGTACTTGAGGATGCGCCGCCACTTCTCCAGATGCCTCAACGCCAGGGCCATGGGTCCGTAGTGCGTCTCGCTGGGCAGATACTGGATCATGTTCATGGTGATCTCGCAGGGCAGCAGATTGGCATGGCACAGCGTGAAGGCGTCCGACAGCATGCCCAATCGATCCTGGTCAGAAATCGATTAAATATTTGTTTTCGAAATGAATTCCGAGAGAGCTTACCTCGCTGGTGAAGCGTCTGGGATTGGTGGCCAGCTCCTCGATGAGACTCGCCCAGTTGTCGTCGTTGTAGACCACTCGATAATAGCCGTTCTGGATGGCATTCACCTTAATCCACTTGACGTTCTCCGGGACATTGAAGGTAACTGTGGGGAAGGATTGGAGAGTGACTTACAGAACCTAGGCCTAGATCTGGCCTCACTCACCGTCCACATTCTGCATCCAGAGGGTCTCGCTGACATTGTTGATATCCGTCACATAGGTGACCGGGAAGATCCACTTCATGTGCGGCGCCGCCTTGTGCTTGCTGCCCTGCGTCGTGGGCGGCACAGTGATGGGCATATCCGTGGCATTCAGCGCCGTCTTGTTGTAGTTATTCCCGTCGTAGGAGTCATCGTGGATGGCCAGAAAGTCGGCTGGCCGAAAGGGCCGCTGCGAGATGGAGATGCTGTTGCCCATTTTGGTGACGGTAAGCAGGGGAAAGCCCGGCTGGTGTGTCCACAGGGTCATCATGTCCTTGATATTCTTCGATCCGTTTGCCTTCTTGGTGCAAATTGTCCACAGATCTGTCGGTTCGGCGGTCCTAAATCGATTCACCTTGAGGAACGACCCAAGGCACCCCCTGAACCGATCCTCGCCGACGGCCGTGTGCAGCATGGAGAAGATGGCCGCCGTCTTTTGCACGAAGAACTCCTCGTTGTTGCCATCGTGACTGGTGCCATTCATAATGCTGTCCCATCCCTGGATGGCGTCGATATCCAGCGCTGCTGTGGCCATCTTCAGCAGGTACATCTCTCTCAGGGGCCAGCTCTCCTGCAGCGGGGCCAGGGTATGGATGCCCAAGTACTGGATCAATCCCTCCCACAGCCACACATCCTTGAGCACCTTGCGGGAGGTAATCCCTCCAAAGAACTGTCGCACCATCGCCTCGGCAATCCGAAGAGCACTGAACTGGTACTGCTCCGAGGTAATCGAACTGGGATCTGTGAGGAACGACGTCTTCAGGGTCACCAAGCCCAGGGAGGAGATCATATTGCGATCCAGCGAGGGCAACGCCACAAAGTCCACCTTTGTCAGGGGATAGCTAATGTCCAGCCACGTTTGCAGGTACTCCAGCACATCCCGCGACGTGTGCAGGATGAAGGACGAGCGAATCAGTAGGTCCCGCGGAGCATAGAAGGTGTACGAGGGAGCCCGCTTAATCGAGGAGCCCGTGGACTGGGACAGAGAGGTGAGATTCGTTGGCTTTCCGTTCCCATTGAGATTCACTGGCCAGGCTGTCGTCGTCGTCGTTTGGACCGCACTTAGGTTCTGGCGGGGCGTCAGGTTCACATTCAGCGAATGCGTCAGGGCAGTGATGTTCCGTACCGGCGGGTTCTTGCCCTTCAGCTGGGTGTAGTTATTCAACTGGGCGGACTTCTTGCCAAATGCTCCGGAGCCCGGTGGCGCTACTGTGGTAGGGATGTAGGCGGCCGAGGGCTGCAGGGACTCGCGCTGGAAATCGCTCACCACCCAGGCCACAGCATCGGCGGGAAGTGGTGGCGTCTCTATGAAGTCATCGCGGAGCTAGGGGGAATCACATATAATATATTATTCTATTCTATTCTATATTATTATTCTTTGCACTCACCAGTCCCGTGCCCATGTAGAAGCCCACATCCTCGGTGGTGTGCACTATGGAGTTGGACAGGCCGATGTGGAAGCGATCGCGGAACACGGAGATGCGGAAGGGCGCCCGAACGTGGGGCTCGTCAAAACAGGGAAAGGCTCGCCGCGCGCCATTCGGTCGGAAAACGGTGGCTGCCAGTAATCTGGGATGGAGAAAGATATATGTATGGGTTAGAGGAAATTATTATACTGCTTGGGAAAGCCCTTACCTTTCCACACCGTTGGAGCTCTCATACTGGTCGACATAGAAGCCCTCTGGCTCCGGATTTAGCTTGGAGTACCAGCGCAGGTTGAGGGTGTAATTGGACTTCTTCTTCAGCTTCTCCTTCACTTCGATGTAGAGCTGCTGGCGGGGCGGAAACTCCAGCACCTTTACAATCTTGAGGGCGTAGCCCTTGGGCCCCGGGGTCACTATGGCCTGCAAACCGAAACGGCGATGTAATCAATGGACGCACTCGAGCCAGACGCTAATTGGCTTAATTTGCATGCTACCCGGATCGAGAGTGCTTGCTGCAGCTGCTGCTTACCTTCTCGGTGACGTTGAGGTCCTGGATGTGCAGCACAATGAAGTTGGTCTCCTTCTCCACGTGCAAATCGATGGTGACTTGGCCTGGCCGAGCGGAAATATGAAAGAGCAAAGCGGAAGTTACGAGAGTCAGACAATCGAATTATAATTCCATCAGTGATTGAGCTTGGGGCGCATAAAAGGCAAGCAACGATGCTGACAATTTCCATTAAATATTACATTAAAATATGTTCAGTAATGGAATCGTAATAAAAATATGGAATCTTGAAAATTAAACAACTTCAGCTTTAAGTTCTGGTTTGTTTCACCGCAAATTCCTTCCTAATAATCTGAGTAGAGATGCTCACCTTTCACATCCAGCGTTGTCAGGTTGGGATGGATGGTCACCATATAGCGCAGGGGTCTCGCACTGGTGGGCAGCATCTTCTCCAGCCAGGGAAAGGGCTCCCCGTTGGTGGCAATCGGATTAAAGGGCTGGGTGTTGTTCTCTTCATCCGTATCGTAACCAGACACCGTTTTCGATCCGCAGGAGCAGTCTGCAAGGATAGTCAAGGTGCGTAATCAGTATCGTTTTGAATTCCAGGACTAAGTTCTCCTCTTATCGCGGACTTTTCTCGTTCGGGGATTCGTAGCTAAGTTCGTTAAAGCAAATTGCATTATACACAATCAACAGAGATAGAGAGAGAGAGAGTGGGAGAGAGAGTAAGGGGGAAGTCATCTAAGATGGGGTTTTAGCATAAAGAAAAGCTAGCAGTAAATCGGTTTAATAATTGGATTCGGTTCAAGTCATTAGCACATCTAGTTGGGGTGAACGGAACTCAAACGGGGGAGACCACAAATAAAGATTCATTCTTGCTGAATGACGCTATTAAGTCCAATCGAATGGAGTCGTATTAATGGCAGTAAATGAAGGAACTAATGAATATAATCCATTATATTTGTTCATAAGAGATCAACTACCACATTTAAATTATAAGACACAAGGAAAACCACTGATGGTAGCTTAAAAATAAATAATGAATAATATCCCCGTATGTACAGAAGTCACTAGGGTTTTGAAATCCCTTGAAAATGTGCCCAAAAGTATGCTACAAAATGTTACATTTAAAAAACACATTTACACTGAATTTGAAAGCTCTAACATGTTATTGCATACTTTTAGAAGCTGTTTTAAGTGATTTCAAACCCCTAGTGATTTCAGTGGCACCCCTGATAATAACAGTTGTAAAAATATGTATTTACTTATGATACTTGCGATGGTTACCGATGACTGATTTTGTACCAAACTAAAGCTGCGAATTCCCCTAATAGGTTCCAGTGCAATTTCCTTATCTAAGTCTATATTTAGTGTGTAATAACCATATCTATATGAAGATTGTTTTCCAGCCTCATGATCAAGAAGTAATGATCGCTAAAACTGATTTATAATTTATTTACAATCATAAAACAAGAAAAAAGCTGAGCTCCTCCCACTAAAAAAAAAGTATATCGAAACAAGGCGCTAACATCTAGAGATAGAAAAATCGGAGGGGAAAATTATAAGAGAGGGAGAAAAGGATAAGTTAGAAACAACAGATGATCAATGACATCAACATGCCGAAGGATTATATAGAATGTCATGGCTATTTACCAGTTCAGAAGTATTCGGGTTTGGCATAATTGTTACTCACATTTCAACCAATCAATCAAACAAGCATTTAAGAGAAATATTTCATATTTTTTCAAAGATTCATATTTATATAATAAACATTTTGTGTACGAGAGAGAAGGGGAACGCAAAAGGAAACGGCAGAATGGTTAACAAAATCGGCATGAGGAACTTAAACAGATATATGATGCTTATGGATATATGTTATATATATATACTGTATCAGAAAATATGTAAAAATTAGTGGCAAAGCTGGCTTTAATTTGGTTCTAAACTCAGAACTCTCTGGCTGGATCGGCGGAAGCAAAAGTTAAGGCCATATATATATGGCGGCAAGGTTGATTGATAACTGAGCTCGCAGGGGCTGAAATTAACTTTCCGCCAGACATGTGTCTGGCTGTGTACATTTTCCCGCAACACACACTCACACACGAGGGGTTTGTTTGCTCTTCCCTTGGGTTAATGCAATTATCCCCCAATGCATTTAGCCCCATTAAGTATGCAACAGAAACTTCCAGAGCGAGCGAGTGTTTGCACTTTGCATAATTCCGCAATTTTGCAATTGAATATATGGCCCGGGACAGAGGCCTACCTCCGGGCTCCGCAGAGCGGTGGTGGTGACAGCACACAGGTGAGGTCAGCCTCAGGTGATGCAGAGCCTGCATCTATTTATACGCGGAATGAAACGGATACCGATGCCGCCTTAATACGGTTAAAAGCATACATATTACCCGGTGCTCCTACAGAGGGTGGAGCGAAATGGATTGGCTGGCCGGATGGTTTATGGCCTGCTTTGAACGCTGTCGGTCAAGGAATTCAATTACCATTTATACGGATTTATGGGGCTTCAACTGTGGACCTTTGGCAGCCAGTAGATATCGTTATATTACATTATTTATGGGTTTCTAGCTCAATATTAAATATACCGTAGTAAATGTATTTTTAGTACTTTTCTTATTGATCGCTGACTGTTCTTTAATCACTCATGAATAAGTCTTAATAGTTTATATCCCTTAAACATTAATTAATAGTACACCATACCCATAATTACATAATTAAACTTTTCCCTAATCCTATAAATGGCATTGTACCATTCACAATTGCAGCAGAATCCCTTTTATTGTACGATGTTGCCCCTTAAAGCTGTCAAATTTGGAAGACCCTTTGGAGGCCACAAAGGAAACTGGCTCTCCTCATCCACTCGACTACATATATCCTGGCACCCCCAATAAAAGCGTAATCAAGTAACAACAACAGAGGGGATACCCCGACCGCCGCCGTCGCTTGTTTTGTTTTGTTGTGGGTGGAAATGAATAACGAACTCAGAGAGAGAGAGGAGAGTATGCTTGAAAGAACTCGAAAAAAACTCGAAAAAAAAAACAAAATAATGGAAATAAACGGCGTGAAAGGGTCACGGGGCACGGGCACGGGGCAAACCTACCGTTCTGCGGTCCGGCGTAGGCGATGATGATGGCCGTCAGCAGCAGCGAGCCGAGCACGATCCCGGCCACAAGTAGAGCCCGGCGCTGGGAGCAGACGGCCACTCCGGTGCGCGTCTGTCGGCCGCCGCTCGATTCGCCACCTGTCGAAGAAAAACGCAGAGAAGGGGCAAATGTAATTAAACTCCGAATAAAAGTCATGGTGGCCTGTGTAAATATTTCATCTGCTGGCCATTGCCACTGGCATGGCAGTTGAGGTAAAAAA
>JAEIIF010047213.1:0-21202 GCA_018874455.1 Drosophila trapezifrons
GCCGGGACGACAAGGCGCTGCAGGAGAAGTGCGACATCATTGTGGATGTAGGTGGCGAGTACGATCACGCCAAGAAGTGGTATGACCACCACCAGAAAACCTTCGGGGAAACCTTCAAGAGCATTCGTCCCGAAGTCGGCGAAGATTTCAATGTTATCAGGTGAGTTCCTGGGGGTTTTGTTCCACGGATTCTTATCTAACCATGGATGTAACCTCCTCCAGGCTGAGCAGCGCTGGCTTGGTCTATAGCCACTATGGCGAACGGGTCATCCAGAGCATCCTGCAGCGGGAAAAGGGCATCCAACTGTCGCCGGAGAACTTGAAGTTGGCCTTTGTACAAATCTACAGGAATTTCATCAGCGAACTGGATGCCATTGACAACGGAGTACCGATGTTCGAGGGCGGCGAGCCTGTGTACAAAGTCTCCACCCATCTGTCCGCCCGCATTGGCAAGCTGAATCCCTCCTGGCAAGAGATCGGCGTGGACATCGAACAGCGCTTCCAAAAGGCCATGGAAATTGCTGGCGGCGAGTTCGTAGAAAACGTTGTGGAGGTGGCCTGCTCGTGGATTGCGGCCAGGGATCATGTCCGAGCGGCTCTGGAAGGAGCCAAGAGCGTTTATCCCACCGGCGAGATTCTAGTCCTGAAGGTGTTCTGCCCCTGGAAGGCTCATCTGGCCGATCTGGAGAAGGAGTACAATGTGGAGGGAGTGCCCAAGCTGATAGTATTCAACGACGGTTCGAGTTACCGAGTGGCCGGGGTGCCCGTGACGCCCAGCAGCTTTTTGGGACGCAAGTTCCTGCCCACGCCATGGCGAGGATTGAGAGACGATGATCTTAGCGAGAAGGCAGGCATAAAAGATCTCGTTTTTGTTCATCACAGTGGCTTTATCGGCGGCGCCAAAACCGAGGAGGCCGCGATGGCGTTGGCCATAAAGTCTATCGAGTGGCAGGAGGAGCAATAACCCCGATTTATTCTTTAGATTTTGTAATATTTAACGAGATGTTTAGACTTGTACAAGTCAGGAGCTAATAAACGAAGTCAAGGCAGTGCAATTACATTTCCGTCCTTAGTTTTTCGGCGAAAATACTGCGCACTCAGCATTACAATATCAAAACACCTTTGGTGGCCATATGTGGGTACCTTAACAAATTTTATTTGTATGTTTATATCTTCTGTTTTTCTGTATACAAAATCACCAATCGGAATTCTTGACAACATCCCTAGTCCATGCGGGTCTTCAGCGAACGCTCCGTAATCTTATCCTTCTCGATAACGTATACGGTGGCGCCCCAACCGCTCATGGCATCGCGGTCGAAGGCGTTCATCATGGACTGGGCGATAACCTCGAAAAGCTGATCCGGCTCCAGATCCGGGCGCCACAGGGTCTCGCACATGCCGTACAACTGCTCCGCGCAGGTGCCAGCCACGACAAAGTCATCGGGCTCGTTGGGGCAGCCAATCAGGTCCATGTTGCAGATGAATGGCTTCAGGGTTTTGGGATCCAGTCCGGCCACCACCGGCTCGATGAAGTATGGGCCGAAGCGGTGCTCGTACAGAAAACTGGAGAGCATGGACGAAAAGGGTTTGGGGGCCATCTCGCGGCTCTCGCGTGTCTCGTACAGGTTCTTGCGGAACATCAGGCGATCCCGCACGGTCAGGATGTCTGTCTGTAGGCCAGTGAGGCCCAGGAACATACGTGGAGCGATGTGGAACACCTTCTTGAAGTCCGTGGAGATCGTCTGTGCCTGGACACCGAATCGGTGGTCAGTGGCGATGGCCACGCAGTCCTTGCCGCGCATGGCCACGACACATCCTCCGTTGTAGGCTAAAATCGACATGGTGACGGTGACTGCTCCCTCAACTCAATTTACTTTGCAAGAAATAATAATTTTGCAAAATGCTAAACGCCGCCAGAGAAGATGACTTTTTGTTTCTCAACCTGCGTTGCCAGACTGCGAAAGGAAAATAGGCTAAATATGACAGGCGGAATTGTAAGGGAGCTGGCAACGCTTGCTCTTGTGGTGTGACAGCACTGGGTCAGAGAAATTGGTTATTTTCTAGCCAAATATGATTTTAGAACTATGCACTTCCGTTTAGTTATAATATTCGGTGCTTTGAGGTAATTATTTAGTTTATTTAAAAAGACAAACTGAAAAGGCAATGAAAACAGTTTTGTTTAAGTAACAATGGATTATTAAACTTCATTTATTCTTTAGAAATAATTTAAAACTGATATCTCCTTTTCTCTTTCAAATATATACTTCTTTTAAAGTAAATAAACCTTTTGTTTACATTATATTATTTATTTTATTCAATTTATAGCTAGATATAATCGATTTCTTCATAATTTGCAATATTAACACAGTAAAAATACCAAGAAACTATCCGAAGCAAATCTGGGCACTTTAAAAGGGCATTATTTTTAGAAAAATATAATTCATTGAGTGTTCCCTAAATTTTCGACGAACGGCGTGGAGCCCGGCGTACGTACCTTGTCCCCGTGTGTGCAACTAGATCGACCGGCAGGCCACGACAGCCGGAAAAGACGCCAACTGCCGACAGCGGCTCCCAGCTTGCACAATCAGCCTTTCAGCTGTGGTCAGGAAGATAAGGATACAGAGTTCCCGTAGGATGGCGGAGGCAATGGTAGTGGAGGACCGGTCCGCGGACCCTAAGCGCTTCTTCTGCCACATGTGCAACGTGGAGATTAACATTCCCAATGCGGATTTCACCTGCCCCCTGTGTGCCAACGGCTTCGTGGAAGAGCTGCCGGCTAATGCGCCGGAGATGGCTTCCCCGGCTGCGGCCGTCTCGAGCGGTGGTCGATCAGGCAGCAGTGGCTCCTCGGGCTCCCACGACACGCTGAGCCGGGGCAGCTCCTCGGGCGGATCTCAAGTCAACGTGGAGTCGCTGCGGAACGACATTGTGTCGCTGCTTAATATGCGGAATGTGCCGAATCTGGAGATAACCATCGAGCCAAACCGGCGTCACAGCAACGTGGTGCACCTGGGCGGCTTCGGCGGACCATCGGGCAGTGGCTCCGGAGGCGGCCTGACCGCCGGTGGACGTGTGCGGCCAGCTAACCTGGACCGACTGGACAACGTGCTGTTTGACTTTCTGCAGAGCTTGCCCCTGGCCGGCGCCACTGCTGAAATAGTGACCGGCCCGGGCGGAGGCGTCGGCGGCGGGGGCAACTCGCACATGTTCTTCATGGGCAACCCGGGGGACTATGCGTGGGGCCGAGAGGGCTTGGACACCATTGTCACGCAGATGCTAAACCAAATGGAGACCTCAGGACCGCCGCCACTGTCAACGCAGCGCATCAACGAGATACCCAATGTGCAGATCAGCGCCGAGGATGTGGAGCGCAAGATCCAGTGCTCCATCTGCTGGGATGACTTCAAGATTGACGAGACGGTTCGCAAGCTGCCCTGCTCGCACCTGTACCACGAGAACTGCATTGTGCCATGGCTGAATCTGCACAGCACCTGTCCGATCTGCCGCAAGTCGCTGGCAGAAGATGGCAGTGATGCTGACGAGGAGTTTGTCCTGCTCGACGGTTTCGGTGGCGGAGAGAACGGAGCGGAGGGCCGTAATGCTACAAGGAGCTCGGCCCCCTCCGCCATTGGAACACCCAGTCCTGCGACGGCCAGCAACAGCAGCAATGCCAGCAGCCAGACTTCGGTGGACAGAGACCGAGCACGACCGGAGGCCACCGCCAATCCCGCCCAGCCACGCAATAACGTGTTCACCTTTGATGACGACAACATGTTTCTTGATTAACTGGCGCAGGCCCGGGCGGGGTGGAATCGGACCGACGCAATGGATCGATGGATTGATATTCAAAATTAAGCCAATTATTGGCAGCGGCTTTAGCAGTTTAGCCCTAATATATACAATTAATCATATATATTTATAATAGTTTCTCCTCACGCTTACTTTTGTTGTTGTTCAAAATAACGATTTGTAATAAACAACACGGAATATAAGTAAAGTTCCGTTGGCTCTGCAAAAAATCAACCTCAAGTTGACTGTTAATTGCTCTATTTTTTGTATAATGGAAACTCTTGACTTGTACTATGGATACTACGATATTTATATGATATATATATTATATTATGTACCTATAATCATAATGTACATAGGCAATAGCTTAATAAATTACACAACTTGCATATAAATATAATTATTTAACAACTTGACAAAGAACACTTGTAATACGGTCGTCTGTGAAATTGAGAAACATTCTTAAATAAAACTTCACAAGGTAACTTAACAAAAATCTAATTTTAATTGAAAACCTTTAAAAGTTTGTGCACATATTTTAAAAATTACGAGTTTCTAGTGTCCTACTGGAAAGCTAAACTTCCATGAGACATCTGATTGATGCTAGGTATATACTGGTATATTTAAGAATTTCATGGTATTTAGTGGTATTTTTAAAATGAACACATGATCAGAAGTCCGCTCTGGTCATACTATCGCGAAATGAGCTTTTATGAGAACTCTTGAGCCCTTCACGAGCCTTGTTGACGGTGCTCCATCGCTTTTCCGCAGAAATCTAGTTTTCCTGCATGCTTCTCAAGGCTTCTCACCAAATCGAGGGTATTCAGCCGTGGCAAGTGACCTTGAGCGCGGAAAATTAAGTAAAAGCGCATATTTGTTCGCACAGTCTGGCAACACCAAATGTGTCTAAAAATCTTGCGAGTACACTGCACTTTTCGCGCAATAACCGTTAAATAGAAATATAAAAAAAAAACGACTTATCTACCGCAAGGCACTTAAAAAAGGATTCGGCACTTTATATCCCAAAAAGGGTTAAACAGTTTGGGTATATATACCTTCGTTAGTACACATTTTTTTGTTTTGCAAAATAAATAAATTAAATTTTAAAAATTGATTTATTTAAAAAAAAAACCCCAGAGTTAATTTTTTAATATAACGGTACCTCAGTGGTATTTCCTGAGACTGAAATGGTAGTTTTAGGTATTTATTGTTGGCCCGTATAGTATTTCTTATCGTTATCGGTGCGGTCACGCTGTTTGTCAACGATTTTATAAACAAGGAAGCATGACATTTGTTTAAACTTCAGTTTGGCCAGGTGTATATACATATATATATGAAAAGCACGCACGACCAGGTCGCCAGTTATACGGTTGAGGTAAGACGCTTTGCCATCGCACCCAAAGCTGGATTGATTTCCAATCTCCACCGCATGCTCACATATGCTTTCCTACAGTGGTCGCTTTTTGTGGACAAGTGTGGCTGTGAAAATGTGGAAACGGCATCGCTGCCTGCTCCCAATAGCCGTGCTATGCGTGTGTTTTATTGGTCTGGGTAATGCCCTCCACCAAGCGTATGCTAATGCCGAAGGTCGCCCAGACCTGTTGGCCAAACTGCCAGGGGAGCTGAAGTTCGTGCATGTGGTAAGAGACCAGCAGCTCTTTGTGTGAAGCTCGCCATATGATAAGTAATCTCCAAAATAGATATTTCGCCACGGCGACAGAACGCCAGTCGACCCGTATCCCACTGATCCTTGGAATAACCGGAAGTTCTGGACCACCGGATGGGGCCAATTAACGAACGTGAGTACTTCCTAACATATTTGCGTAGGTGGTTTCCCTTTTCTGAAATGTATTTATCTTGGCAAACCATTAAACACATACAAAGATAAAATGTAAGCTTTTACGGGGCTAAGATAGTATATTAAGTAAATACATAATTTCCTTGACTAAATTTCGACGGCATTCACAGCTGGGCAAACAAGAGCACTACGACCTCGGTAAATGGCTGCGGAATAGGTACTCATCGCTACTCAGCTCGAGGTACTCCAACGAGGACATCTTTGTTCAATCCACCGATGTGGATCGTACTCTAATGAGTGCCCAATCGAATTTAGCTGGCCTGTACAAGCCCCAAGGCGAGGACGTTTGGAATCCCGCAATCAAATGGCAGCCGATTCCCATTCACACCATGCCGGAGAAGGATGATCCCATACTGGCGGCCAAGGCTCCATGTCCCGCCTTCGATTACGAGCTGGCCTCTGTGGAATCCTCGCCAGAGTTTGTGGCTCTCACCGATAAATACAGTGATCTCTTTGCGTACTTAACTGAGAAAAGCGGTCGAAGTGTTAAGACGTTCGTCGACGCCCAGTATTTGAACAACACCCTGTTCATTGAGAATCTGTACAACATGTCACTGCCGGAATGGACTGAAAAGGTGTACGGCCGCGAGGAGCTCACATATGCGGCGAACTTTGCATTCGCCATCAACACTTATACTCGAAAACTGGCCAGGCTGAAGGCTGGTCCTCTGCTGAAGGATATTTTCCAGCGCATCGATGACAAGGCCTCCGGGCGCCTGAAGCCTGATCGTTCCATGTGGATCTATAGTGCGCATGATACGACAATAGCCAATGTTCTCAACGCCCTGAAAGTGTTCGAGGTAAGCCAAATTCCTAACCATTTTTTGAGTAGCTCCTTAGTCACCTTTTCTTTTATCTTAGCTCCATAGTCCCCCATATGTGGCGTGCATTATGATGGAGCTGCGGGTGGATGATAACAACACGCCTTTGGTTTCTGTTTTTTACAAGAACACCACAGCTGAACCTCTGCCGCTGGACATTCCCGGCTGCGGACCGTCATGTCCGCTAAAGAAATTGATTGCACTGTATCAGGACGTGCTGCCCGTGGATTGGGAGCGCGAATGCAAACGCTCCACGATGATGATGACCTACGAAGAGGCCAATTTGGGAGCGGCGACGGGTCAGTCAATACTTATGGCGTCCCTGTGGCTCGTAACTATCAGAATATTTCCTTCTATTTTCCCAGGTATACTGATATTAATCATTATCGCTCTGCTGCTGACCAGCTATGGCCTGATGATCTACTACAGGCGTCGCAACTATAAGCTGTATACCTCGTACTCGCAAATGGCCTAGCCGGACATCCATGGAATGTGATGAGGAAGGCTTTGATGAACCCGGAATTTAGAGCGTCGTTACTTACCTGATGCTCTCTACTTGCCAAAGTGATTTGTTTTTTCTCTGCATCCTATAAGTGGCCACAAGTTTGTTTATATTAATTAGTTCGATAGTTGTAACATTGTGCATTTGATACACACATGTTTTTGTTGGCATTTAAATGGAAGGATAACTGTTTTGTTGTTATCCAGTGAAAGATATGGAATAGAAAGACTGTGAATGGCGATCTTGAAGTTGCATACATATATATATATATACATACATAACATATTTATACACACACATATATACATTTTTTATGAAACTTTCTTGTATGAGAAATTTACTGTATTAAAAATGCTCAAATCATGTCTATTGGTTTCCTGAATCCATTTTTTCGAGAGGTATATCTTTGTTGGGAAAATACTATTATGAAAAACCGAGTTTTCTAGAGAATCTTATATGTAGGTTACATTTTCTGGCAAACCGAAATTTTCGCCTTAATTTGAACTGTCTTACAAACTGGAAAAGTTAATTTCATATTAATTTCATATTTTGATATAATCCTCTTGTAATTTAGATTTAGAAAAAGGTGTCAAAGTTTCCAAGTTTACAGTTTTAGCTAATGAAATTTTTTGTATTATTTTAATTATTAAATATATTTTGGATTTAATTACAGTTCATATAACAAATGTAAGAATGGAATATCCATTTAACTAGAGATCTTGACCATCACAGAATCGAACTCTACCCTCTCGTCGTTTGTCCGACTCGTTGGTTTTCATCCTATTCGGTTTTACTCCTTGTTTTGCTCGTTTTTTACTAGTTTTCACTAGTTCTTACTGTTGCCTTGCTATTTCGTTGTTAGGCTCGTTCTTCGTTTTACTTACTTCCTCGATGTTAATACTCGTTGTTATATATCCTCTCGTCGTTTGCCCGACTCGGTTGTGTACATCCTAGTCAGTTTTACTCGTTGTTTTGCTCGCTCGTAGTTTTGCTTTCAATATTTGCAGTTTTCACTAGTTCTTATTGTTGTTTGCTCGTTATCGTTGTTTTGCTATCTCGCTGTAAGGCTCGTTCTTTGTTTTACTCACTTCCTCGATTGTTAATACTCGTTGTTTGTTCATCTTCCTTCTCGCTGTTTCAATGGTTGTTGTCTAGGGTGAACTCTTTGGATTGATGCTACCTAAAGGCAATCATTCTTCCCCCTATATTATAAATTGCACCCTTCAAAGAGAACTCCTTGTGTATTATACTAGATTTGTTTATTCCGCATAAGCGATTTGCTTTCACTTAATTATGGTTAAGACAATAGATACAGTTAGGGTTACAGTTAGATGGTTTTAAGTCTATATACAACGTTGGCTGAGAGAGGCGATAATGTAGAACCTGTTTTAGCGGCGATGCGCCTGACTGACTGACTGAGTTTGGAAGTGGACAGATGGGCTGGAGTGGGAATGAAAGGAAGCGTTTGCCTATCTGTAGGCCTTGTCATCCGAGTATATGATGTAGGGCTGATGCTGATGCTGGTGCGGATGCTGGTGCGTCAGGCTTTCGGCTCCATCGGCGTTTCCGCCGGCTCCGCTGAAGTACGACATGCGGGACATGGTCGAGTAGGCCGCCGCCGCCGCCGCTGCCGCCTGCTGCTGCTGCTGTTGTTGCTGCTGGTGTTGGTGCTGCTGCTGTTGCTGGCGCTGGGAGAGATTCTGGCTGGACTGATGGATGGAGGCGGCCTTGTGCGGGAGGGTGGCGTAGCTTGCCTGATACGGAGGCACCGCATATAGCGCTGCGCCCGCTCCACCGCCGTTCTTGTAGTTGTAGGCCGCATTGTGGGCGCCCATCTGCATGCCCGCCGGAATCCCGATCATTGCCGCGCTCTGCTGGTACTCGGCGTTGCTCATGCGCAGCCGGATGATGCATATAATGATGATCAGTATGGCTATGAAGGCCACCACTCCGCCCACAATGCCAATGATCAGCGTATCGTCGTTGCTCATAATCGGAGCTTGGGCCTTCATCAGCGGCGCCTTGGTCTTGATCTTCTTCAGGGTGGGCGGTTGCGTGGGCTCCAGGCTCCAAATGATCAGCGGCTCCTCGGTGGTGGAGCTGCGGGTGACCAGCTGGCTGGAGGTCTTCAGCAGATGGGGCACTGTGGCAGTGGGTCTCGAGGTGGAGGAAGTCATGCGTCGGGCGTCACAGGTGAGTTCGTCATCGCCGACCTCGATGAGCTTCCTGTTGGCCAGGTAACTTGGCGCCTGGCAGGTGACATCCGGCATCCCGGAGCTGGGCAGCCAGCGGCGGAGAGCCCGAGCATTGCAGTCGCACACAATCGGATTGCTGGCCAGTCCCTTCAACTGCAGACTGGCCCTTCGATCCTCCAAGGCGTTGAGGAACTGCGGCACCAGCACCGTGATCTGGGATCCCTCCACGTCCAGGTTGAGGTGGGAGGATCGCGGCACTGGGAACAGCAGGGCCGGAGGCAGGGCACTGAGCGAGGTGTTCCGCAGCTGGACACTCAGGTCGCTGCTCTTCAGACCCGCCAAGGTACCAGAGGATATGGACTTTAGTCTCTCGCCTCGGATGCCCAGGCTCCTGAGACGCGGATGCTTCAGGGGCTGGATCTGCTCGCTCCCAATGCTGGAGTCCTTCACCTCGATGTCCAGGGCTTCGAGGCCCGGCAGCAGTTCTAGGATGCCCTGAAGGTCCAGGTATCCAAGCAGCGGCAGATCGTAGGCCTCCAGGCTCAGCAGATTTGGGAGCTGCTTGAAGGCGTTCTTCTCGATCCTGGTGCAACGCGGAAGGTGGCTGAGGCGCAGGGATTGCAGCATCTCCAGCTGGCCAAAGTTGGACTGGGACACGATCTCGAAGCTGTTGTTGGACACGTCCAGGGATTGCAGCACCTGCAGTTGGGGCCAGGCCCCGGACAGATCGTCCAGGGACTCGAGTTGGTTGCTCGAAAGGTCCAACGTCTCCAGGAGGGTGACCCGCTGGAAGACCTCCGGCTTCACATTGCGCAGCTTGTTGTGGGACAGATTCAGGAACTGCAGGAAGGGTGTCTCCAGGAGCTCCAGCTGCTCAATGCCCGTGCCCGCCAAGCTGAGTTCCCTCACAGTCTTGGGTTCGTTGAGAACGTTGTGCACCGCCCTGGGCGAGAGCGGATTGAAGGACAGATCGATCCGCTTGATGTTTACCATGATGCTGTCATCGCCGGGCAGCTCCTTGATTCGGTTATGGCTCAGGTCCACGGATGACACGAAGAAGAACTGCCTTTGCAGGGCGTTCAGCGGAGCGTACTCGAACCGATTGTGGGCCAGGTTGATGTTCTCCAGCATCTGGAGCTTGGTGCGCTCGAAGACTCCATCCGAGAGCTCCGACAGCCGGTTGCCCTCCAGGTTGAGCTGCTCCAGTCTCACCAGGCCCTCGAAGGTGCGCTCGCCCACTCGGTCCAAGTTGTTGTAGGCCAAGTCCAGGATCTGCAGCTGGGTGGAGTTGTGGAAGGCCATCTCGCTGACCATGTCCAGTTGGTTGTGCGAGGCCAGCAGGACGCGCAGCCGCGGCAGACGGGCAAAGTCCAGCTCCTCGATGGTCTTCAGCTGATTGTGGGACAGATCGATGTGCTCCAGATACTGCAGCGAGGCGATAAGCTCTGCCGGGAAGAAGGAGAACTTGTTGTTGGACGCCCTGATCTCCTTCAGCCTGGGATGGATGCGGAAGGAGGAGGGGAAGAGGTAGCTCAACTGGTTATCCGAAATGTCCAGCTCCTCTATTCCAGTGCCGGTGTTGAAGTACTCCCCCTTGAAGGCGGACAACTGGTTGCCCCGGAGATTCAGCCTCTGCAGCTTCATCACATTCACAAAGGCCCCGGATCGGATGGATCCGATGCGATTGTTGGACAGGTCGATGGAGCTAATGTTCCACAGGTTGACAAAGCTGCCGTCCTGCAGCTCCTGCAGCTGGTTATCGTTCAGGTGGATGTGCTTAAGGTCCTGCAATCCGGCCAAGAGGTCTCCACTCAGCTGGCGGATGTTGCAGCGACTCAGATCGATGACCTGCAAGCGGGCCAGGGGCTTGAAGAGGGCTCCGGTCAGTGGGGTCAAGTGATTCGCACTCAGATTCAGTGACTGGAGGTTCTCCAGTTCCTCGAAGATGTTACTGGGCAGCTCGGTCAAGCTGTTGCCACTCAGGTCTAGACTCCTCAGCTCTGGCAGTACCCAGGGCGCTCCTCCCAAGCCCGTCAGTCTGTTCTGCGACAGCTTCAGGGCCATCAGAGTGCTCTCCAGTCCCGCAAAGGTGTCCGCATTGATCAGGGCCAGGGAGTTCCCGGCGAGATCCAGGGTGTGCAGACTGCTGAACATCTGGAAACTACCGGGCGGCAGTTCCCGGATGACATTCCTCGAAAGCGAAAGGGTGGTTATGTCGCCCGCCTGCAGGGAGCCAAGGATCTCCGCCGACAGAGCTGCCACTCGATTGAAGTCCAAGTGGAGGGATGTCAGTTGGGGTAGCCGGCCCAAGGCACTGCCGGGCACTAGCAGGATATTGTTGTCCTTGATAATAAGGGTCTGCAGGCTCTCCAGTCCCTCCAAGGCATCGTCCTCGATCTACAGGATGCGAGTATCAAGATAAGGTCTGAGATATCAGGGTATTATGGCTACAACTACCCACCGTTCTTAGCGAGTTTAAGCTGAGGTCCAAATACTTCAGGGCACTCATCTCCCGGAAGGTTCCTGGCGTTATGGTGGTTATGGAATTGCGACTAATGTCTAGGATTTCCAGGGATCTAATCACCTGCATGTGGGTGTAGTCCAATTGCTACGGGAGAGAGTGTGTTTATTAGATATCCAATTTATTTATTATTCTTTATAAACACCTGTACCTGCAACATGTTGGAGGAGAGATTCAGGTGCTTCAATCCAGGAACCGCTGCCAGGGCCACCACGGGAAACTGGTTGAAGAAGTTCTCGGACAAATCCAGCTTCTGCAGGGAGCCCAGCTTCTCGAAGACATCGCTGTTCAGGTTGGAGATGCGATTGCCGGCCAGCTTGATTTCCCGGATCCTTTGGAGTCCCTTGAAGGCCTGGCTGTCGATGCTACGCAGGACATTGTGCCTCAGATCGATGATCTCTAGCTGGCGCTGGGCATTGAACGAGGCCGGAAGGAGGGAACCTGCAGGAATTGAAAGTTACACAGAGATTTATATAGGAAATTCATTCTTTTATAACTTAGGGTATTGTAACAGCATTTTTATTGGAAAATGTATAGAAAGTTAGCTCTAGAAATATCCTATATGAGAGTTCTGACTTACCTATCTGGTTCTGGCGGAGCGACAGGTGTCGCAGGGCACTGGGTCCATTCAGCGAATTGGTCGGCACTGCCGTCAGGCTGTTGCGATCTATGTAAAACTCCTTGAGGTCCATGCAGCCCTTGAGCAGACCCTCCTCGATCAGCTTGATCTTGTTGCCGGACAAGTCCAGGATGCGCAGGTTCTTCAGGACGTGCAGTTCGGCGGTGGAGAAGATGGGATTGAGATTGTCGCCCAGCAAGTTATTTGCCAGCCGCAGCTCGTTCAGTGAATCCTTCAGGCCATCGAAGGCCTTCTCCGGAATCCTTCGGATCAGATTATTGGACAGATCCAGCTCCTCGATGGTCAACTTTAGCTGGCCAAATGTCTGTTTATGTGGATGAGATGATAATTTAATGGAAATATATATAGAAATTATACAAATTTAATATCAAATTTATATTCATTTAATTTTTAATTTAAATTTCAGGCCTCACCTGTGCTGGCAGCACCTGTTGCCCGCTGTGCCGTTGCGTATACGCCACGATGGGCGCTCCATACGGCAGCTGCGGGGCATCGCCGTGGAAGACAACGCGATCACAGTCCATGGCCACGGCGCCCAACTGGCCAGTCGATGCAAACGGAACCACATTGCACCTGTAATTGTCGCCAGTCGGTGATTAGCAGCAAGACAAAGGTAAATCGGCATCGGTGCCTTTCAGTTGTCAGCAATTCAGTAATTTTGCGATATTAAAATAATGGCCGGCTGCAGCGGAAACCGCTGTCTTGTGGAGACCACAAAAAATAAAATAAAACTAGCTGAGATCAAGCCCATATAAGCTTAGCAATTTTATCTCTTTAAAAAGCAATCTTTTCATTGAAATTTCATTTTTAAAATATCATTTTGAACTGTCTTTATATCCAATATATAACAAAATACTATTTGGAGTTTAATTAATGTTGAATTTGTAATTTAATTTGAAATAAAATAAGTTTGATTTTGGAAAATATAGATCTAGAACTCCTCTAACTTATATTCCCTCATATATAATTAAATATTCATCATATCAGCCTCATTTTAATACAAGCTAAGATCCTATGAACCCTCAATGGAGGCCAATATTTCTTTCTGTGTGGCCACTATTCACTCACCTGCAGGGTAGGCGCAGGGCGGGACTGAGCTCCGGACATGGTCGCCAGGCCAGGCTCTGGTGGGTTAAGTGGGCGAGGCAGCCGATCAGGAGCAGCAATAGACGCCCCCCGTTTGGCAGCTGTTTCCACGCTTCCATTTCGCTGCAATCTAAGAATGGCATTATTATGGTTCCATTTTAATCCAATCGAAGCCGATCGGTGAAACTCGTTCCGAGAAGAGAGATATACGCCGTGTATCGTATCGTATTTGGACATTTCCTCTTTGGAGCCGCGTTCGCTTAGAACATTTAATTTGCATACCGATGTCGATGTCTCTCCCTCTATATCGCTCCAAGCCACATATTTCTGGCCAACAACAATGGCCGAAATGGCCGCCAAGGTCCGAATCGACACAACGAAGGCTATAATCAAGCGGTTCTGACTAACAAAGAACAGCGCGAGTCTGAGTAATTTTGGTAATGCTGACATACTTAAGACATTCCATATGGGCTTCTATGGCGATTTCATTATCACAAAAGGTTGCCGAAACCTCGAAACCGAAAGTTTAATTACCAATTACAATACGAATCACTCTTTAAAGGTTTTGTTTAAACACTCAAAGTTAGAGTCAAGTATTTGAGATATAAATTACAAATGTTTTTTGCATTTTTGCAAACTAATTAACTGTTGAAGATCATTATTATTTTTAAATCAACCAAAGTCATTCCTAAAAGCAATATGTCAACAGTGAAGTCTTTGTAACTAGAACCTTTTTAAGGCTTTAAGGTAACTGGGAATGAAGTCTAAGTAAGAGCTCTATGTTCTTGGTACATTTCTAAAATACATATTAAGAAAGTGCTGGGAACAGGTAATCTCTGTAACTAAAAACCTTTATGTATCTATGTATTTATTATCAAGTTGTTTACAATTCGCAGCTGGATTAACGAACTTGAAATTAATATAATATGAAAGTTATGCCAGAATGCACATGATAGGATATCTACAGAAGATTGACAGAAAAACAGCTTTATTTCTATAAAAATTACGAGTTAAATATAATAGATTTGTAGGTAAAGCAAAGCTATAATATTTAATATTTGATAGGGCTGATAATTAAGTTGACACTCTAAAGTCTAGTAATATTTTAAGAGCCTTATTCTTTCAAGTTCGACCAGCTAGTTTTGAGTTAGGGAATTTCAACTGTATATATCCAATATATATAACGCCTTCGGCGGCGCATGAACGGTTCGCTGGAGCCGTGATCTCTTCTGGTTCTCCTACTTGGAAATCTGGATTCTCGATTCCCGATGCTCGATTCTCGGCTCTCGGTTTTGGTTCTCACTCTCGCAGCATTAGCAGTACCGTTGCTCGAGCTGTTGGCCGTGTTCATTGGTTACTGTGTTTGCCTTTTAATGCGCACTGACACCAAAAGAAAAAATAGAAAAAAAAAAAAATACTTTTACGTCTGGCCGTATTTCTATTTGCATTATTTGTTGTTTTCGCGTTACTTGTGCTATTTACCCTGCGGTCCATGGGCAATCAAGAAAGGTATTTGGCCAGTTTTTTTTATTTGAAACTGCGCCCCCTGTTTGCTCAAAAGATGGCAGCGAGATACCAGCCAGCAAACAGACGAAAAACAAGCAAGTTAACCTATGTAAATTTATTATGTCCATAAAACGAACGCGGTGAGCTGGGTTTCAAAATCTCCCCAAAAAATGCTCTTTTACTTTTTGGTCTTTTACTCATTGAAATGCATATGCGATATGCGATTCGATATCGAAGACAGCTTCAAGGTTGCCATTGCCTCATGAAATGGGTTGGTACACAAAGAAAAATAAAGGGTACTTTAGGGATATCACAAAAGTTGACATTTTTATTAAGGAGTGATAGGAAATATATCCTTTTTTTTGGCTTAAGAACTCAGAATTCTGACGGTTTTAAGTATGTATTTGATTTCTTCTTTTAAAGAATCTATTTAACAGTTTGAAAACCTATTGAAAAATTATTTATACCTTTTTTTTTAGCGTTCGAGGATTAGAATTTTAATTACAAAGGATTTCCCTTTCCTGTGGATTCTTTAAATATTTTTAAAAATTATTAAGAACTCTTAATATTAAGCTTTCCGATAAAGTTATTGGGTTATTCATTTATTATCTGTAAAACAGGCTAATTTCCTGGTTAACTGTGTAATTGATGTGTGATTTTTTGCAGTGCATGATGGGACTTGATCGGATGGGATCGGATCCACTTCTTGTTTCACAGATACAGCTACAGGTACACGGCTATAGATACAGATACAGACACTCGCGTTGCGTTGCGTGTAAACGCTTTTGATGGGAAATATGTTAATCACACATCTCGGTTTTTCTCTTCTCGTAACCTGTTTCATGGCACCCGTATTTTGATTTATACTTTTGGCTTACATTTCTGTGTATTTGTTGTTGTTTTTTAATCTTTTTTGGTTGTAAATTGCACTTATATCTTGTGGCGGCTTGGGAACCGAACCTCGCGGTCTTTTGTTTGCGATTGCACAAGTCGGAGTGTTGTTTACGTTTGTTGCCTTCTTTTTTGTTTTTTTTTGCCCACTTCTCTCTTTTGTTATACACAAAAAGAAAGCTCCCAGGCTGGTGGCCAAGAATGTTTTCCCAGAGCGATGGAAAATGCTCTTTCCACGCGCACACACACTCGCACACGCGCACCTCGGAAAAATGCAGACAAACAAGAAACCTCAGTAATTAAGCCGCAGCAAGTACAACCACAACAGTGTCTGCGCATGCGCAGCAGCGGTAACAATTTCGCAGCGAACCGCCGGTTCGAGTCGTATATCGAGGAGCTAAGGCCGATCGCGTTCCACTTCCACTTCCACTTCCAGATTTTCTTCCACTTCCGCCAAGTCCGCTCCAACCGAGCGTCGCAACACAACTGAAGCTGGCTCCAAGTCGGGCCAAGTCGGAGGCGAGCTGCCTAGGCTTTGGGCCACCTCTCACTCTCTGGAGTCCAGATCGGACGGGAGTTGCTCTGCAGGTGAAACTGGTTTGCCACGATGCACAGCGAACAATTTGGATCATTATTCGTTGATCTTAGCTTGAAGTAACTAAAAGATTACATATGTCTTAGGGGGAGGAGAATCTATTTTTTACTAAAAGGTAATACTAACCTTTAAAATTAACTTTTTGTATAGAAAATAGTTAAGTAAAACTCCTTTTACCAAGCAGATCATTTATTAAAACTGATAGATAACATATTTATTAAACGGAGAAGAATCTTTTGATTCCTAAAACGTATTATTAAGAGGTTTTTGTAAAGAAAATAGTAAAGTAAAATTCAGTTTTGCCTCCCAGATAAAATATAAGGTTAGTTAACATCTTAAAACTTCGATTTTAAATAAGAAACCCATTAAAATCCCCCAGCTTTCTTTTCTCTGCATAGATCTAAAAGCCGAGGAGGTACTAAAAATGTGAGACCTGCCCCCGAGATGCAGATGCTCTCTCTTCTCCGGAGAGAGACACACATGGAGCCCAGCTTCGTGAATGGGTTTACATTGTTCGACTTTGTTTTCTTTTGTTGTTTGACGTTGTTGGCTTTTTGGTTGTTTTTGTTTTCTACTCCGGAGCTGGGTAAAAGTTTCGCTGACTGTTCTTCGCAGAAAGTTGGGCTGTCTTCTGCGGCTTCTTCTGCTGGCCCTTGTCTACCTGTTTTTTTGACTTCTCTTCGATCTGCGGCGCCGATTGGCAAGTGCGCCAATTCAAGCTAATGGGGTTAAGCCTTCAATAATGCCGCAAACAAAGTGACAAGCAGCCAGAGTTACTTTCCTTGTCGCAAATTGTTTGGCGTGGTAACTAATTACCCGCACAATTGCCCGGGAAAGAGAGATGAATGACGGTTATGATCACGCACGTATCATTACCCGGGCCTCGGGGGTTATTCACACCAGACCTAGCAGGTACAAGTACGAGTACAAGTATGAGTTTGAGTGCGAGTACGAGTACGAGTACGAGTCCGCTGCCAAGTCAAGTCCAAGTCCCAATCAAAGCGCGCAAGTATGTGGTTATAATTTTTATGTTTAGGCATGCATGTTAACATTAACATCGCAGTGGGCCGCAATTTCTTTTCTTTCTCGCCAGCCATATACTTACTTTCCATTTTCATGAGCAAGTGCTCCACAAACGGCAGCCAGATAAAACACACATAACATAATCATGAAAATTGAGTCTGAAACAAAGAGTAATACCTACACTTGGAATTAAATTGGAATCAGAACGAGAAGTACAACTGAAAATAAAAGGGGCTTTGAGAAGGTTAGTTTATATATTTATTTTTTGAAACACATTTATCTTAATTTAATTTAATTTTAAATACCAAAAAGAGATCCCTTTTTATTATATTTCATCTGAACTTAGTTGGAATAAATTCTGATTAAATATAATAAATTAAGAGAATGCTGGTTTAATATTAAAATCTATAATTTATAGATCATATTTTAATGTTATAAACATTTTTTAAAAAGGTATTAGTACCTTGTTCTAATAAATATGATATTTAAAAGATGAAGTCAGTATTTAAAGTTTAATTTATTTTATTAAAAAAGGTTGTCATAATCCTTACTATATAAATAGGAAATTATTAACCTACATTCAAAATATTACAGTTTTTATTTGGCTTGTTTTGGCTTAACAAAAAATAATTTTAGCAACAAACAGAATTTGAGAAGTTACTCTGTCTGCCTTTACTCTATCATTTTTCTTGGAAGGTTTTTATGCTATGGAAAAACCTTCCATCAACCATAACTAGACTCAATTTTCTCTGTATAAATATTATTACTTATCTAAATATATTTTTTTACATCTTCGTTATATTTTATTGTTTTTACAAGTGCAACCGCAACAGCCTTGACGTGACGCATGCCATGTCTAACCATATAAATCAAATCGTTCAGCTGATAAATTGTGTCTAAGCTCAACACTTGACTGGCTCCAGGTCCGTCTGCAAAATTTTTATTTTTTTTTTGTGAAAACGCCACTGTATCCGCTGAAGACCTCTGAAGCTGCTGGAAAAATAAAAACTGAAGAAAAAACAGCCTCTGGCTCAGTTAGAGCCGCACTCCCGATTGTTGCTTCAATCTGCATAAATGCAAATTATGAAAAATGAATCATGTCCAATGGGCCTCAGCTGAGGTACACTCAGGAAATGTACGATACAATTTTAAAATCTACGTAACTTTAAAGGCAATAGCATAATATTAATGGAACATCATTTAAGACATTTTGTAATTACTCTAGAAAAATGTTAAAAGTAAATAAAAATAAATTCTTCTTCACCCTTTGTTTAAAATGTAAATTTGTTTGGGGAAATATTTTAATAATTCTCAGTAATATTCTTGTTTTACTTACAGAAAATTGTAAATACTTAAAATGTAAGTGTCATTAAATTAATTTAATATCAGAAATAGTTTAACAATTAAAAGCATATAATATTTCAGAGATTCATAAGCATTTTGCATTAAAGGAGATATATTGAGTAAGATCTCTTTTTAATTTCTTCTAATATTTATTTATAAAATAATAAAAATCCCAATACAACAAGTAAATATCAGCTTTACCTTTCTTGTAATATTTTTTTTATATTTTTTAAATCCCCCATCAAATTCTCAGAGTGCATAATGACTTTCGTCTAAGATAACATTTCGCCGGCAAGTAGGTCGCCGGATCCAATCTTGACTTCAGCTAAGTCGCTAATGATATGCATCAGGCCTAATTTACCTGACATAATTGCCGGGAGTCGCTGTATCCTTGGAGAGCCTTTCATTCAAATGCAAATCGAAACAGGGGCTTCTCGGATCCGCATTATGATTTCAACAAGTCGTCATTGTAGGGGAAATGGCCTGTCAGCCCAATGCATACAATGTGTACCTATGTACTTTTCAATTCCAATAAAGATTAATGTCTCTGTGTACAGGTCATAAATTATTGTTCGGCTCTGGAGGCACACACACTCGCGTGGATTGAATGACCCGCTGGGGAGGGAGCTTTATTGGCGGAGCCGAACCTAATCAATTATAGAGAGAGACCCTCCGCCGCCGCCACACAATCGCTCTCCTCCAGAACGGAATAGAATGTCAACATAATAGGGCCCAGCTCCCTTTCATTTTCGTTTTATTTTCCTTTTCCTGTTGCGGTTGCCGCTGCCGTTTAGTGTCATGCCATTGCTAGTTTGTTTAATGTCAGGGGTGTCGCCAAAGGAGGATAATATTCTTCTATGTTTACTCAAGCTTTAACTCCTGAAAGGGCTTTCCATATAATGTTTCCTAGTCAGGGCTTACATTTTAACCCCTTTTGCCTTGGAATTTAAGAGAGCCTACGCCTTTGGTGGCTGCCCTCGGCCTTTTGCATAGCTCGTTCATCACAATCCCAGGCAAAGGACGGGGGACAGCCGAGTGGGATTATATGCCCCTTTTCCGGATTTTTATTTTGATAAATTATTTAAACGCACAACTTGTGGCATTCGGCCGGACGTCGGCCATTGTTGCCATTGGACTCATATTTAATGCCTGTTGTGTTGGTTTTGGATAGGCATAGTCCTGCCCCGGCCTGGTCCTGCTCCTGGCCAGGATATTCAATCAAATTATACGGGAAGTGACAGTAAACACAATCATGAGCGTCGGGCTTATTGATCGAAACAATCAGAGGAGCTCACATTGGCATTCGTCAAGAAATGAATACCGTTTCACGCTTTAATTCTCCGTGTTTATCCAAAGGCGTCGGCATTTATTTTCGGAATCGAGTTGAGTGTCGAGTCGAGTATCTCCACTCAACCCACGAATAATGCTATGCAAATAGAGGGCTCGCATAAAATGTTTATTCCGGGAACACCTTTTATTATCCCTGCCGGATGGATGGATGGCTGGCTGATACATTCATTCCCCAGGTGACGACGACGATGGCCCATTTATGAAATTACATTTATTTCAATTGCATTTCGGTGCCGAATTTGATCCGGTATTTAAATTCCAGCATGTAAACTGCCACGCCCAATAATAATAATAATAAAGTTAACCCGCTGCTGCCACTGACACTTTCGCATAAAAATCCACAAAGCGGATCGGGATAGCCGGAGCTCAGCTATTTTTGGAAAGCACTCTCAACACACACACACTTTTTGGCCGCCGGCAATTCGACTTTACGGCCGAGTTGTTTTAGCCAAAAAGTTTGCAGTATCAAGCTTTGGCCGGCTTCGGCCTGCCACATCAAGTATACGCAGCGTTGCCTTTGAGTTGTTTCGCAGCGAGTCAAAGCCCACGCTCGCAGGTGCAGGCAAGGCCGGCCAGGAGGAGGCAGCACGTCAGTGAGGAGCTGAGGCAGTTAACGGTAAACGAGTCAGAGATTCCAAGCAATCAAGTGTGTTAATTGCACCATAATTGGTCAGACAGGTAGTCAATAGCAGCAGCAGCTGCGACAACAACAGCATCTGCTGCAACAATCCGGCACTGCTAAAAATGTGGTCTTACTATTATTTTAAGTTATTAGTTATTATGTTTCTAGTGCCCTTTCGATATGGATATCATTGTTATAAGGGTTTTTTTAATTGGTTTACCTTATTTATTATTTTATATATAATTTATACGAGGTTACCATAGACTACAAGGGTATTATTTACTTCAAGCAAACCGATACAGAAAGTAATAGGCTTAAGAAATTAATAATGATGTTATGATACTGTATTAGAAACTTCATTAATTAGAGTTTTCATTAGTTGGCAGCAACCAAAGGATTTTACGTAAGTGCGAGCAAGACGACTATACGAACTTTAAATGAGAGATTAATACATTAATG
>JAEIIF010047315.1:0-10649 GCA_018874455.1 Drosophila trapezifrons
CGTTTGCTTGCCATAATATTAATTACTGAAAATCGGCAGAATAAATGTAAATATTTTCACTCGTTTATTGATTCTATTTACCTTAGGGATGGGATGGAATGGCGAAAAATATATCGGTATCTTGGCCGCCGTCTGTTAATGTTCCAATTCCAAAATGTTTCATTCAAAATATATATTTTTTTAATCCTATCCTTTCTTTACATAAATATATTTTTAAATTATAATTTGTTTTAACAGTATTGTATTTTTAATTCCATACATTTTTAAACAAAATGTTCCTATTAATATTTAGGCATGTCTCCATAGAATTTATTAATTGTTTTTAAGAATAAGAATATATGTTTAAAAACGACTAGATTTGGGTTATTATTTAACAAATTCATAAACTAAAGCTTATTTTATTAATATTATAATAATTTAAATATCGAAACCTTTTTTGCAATCCGCCAAGTGCGCCTGCGCTAAGATCCCCACCAAATTCTTTTCCTCCAATGTCATCCTGTTTTTGAGAGTTCGCTGACGGCAAAATTAACCTTTTACATTTATTTAATCGTTTGGATTCCGCAAAAAATAGTTGCTTCAACGATGCACCATACGTAGCAGTCAAAATAATATAATGGTAACCAGCGATAATTACCAGACCAGATTTAACAACAAAATCAAAAGCTAACCAGAGCAGAAGTACCAGCTCCCGTACCCAAGCCCGATTGAAAAGTCTTCTATTAATCCGAATAATAAACAGTTATCACGTTGTTACAGTACCACCCGCTCAAGAATATAACGCTTAAAAATGCCCATTGGAAGTATTATTAAAAAGGCTTCTAGCTATATACTAGGTGACGAAAGATTGGACAAAAAAATCGATATTTCTTACGAAGACAACGAAATACTCTTCTGCAAGAATAACGTTTGCATTCATCCACCGACAATAGCGCGGGATGAGTCGGATATATTGCACAACCCGGGATACCTAACGTGCACCACAAAAACCTTTGTAGATCAGTATAATAGCGCCAAGAGACCCACTTTGCTCCTCACTTGGATACCGAACTCTTCGCTATGTAAATACACCAACCTGAACACCGAGGACTGCAGGGGTCAGTGCAATTCGCGAGCCAAGTCATCACCGGAATCCCGAAATGGATACTGTCACGTGACCATACCGCAGACGATCCAGGAGCGGGACATGCGAGAGGAGGAGGACAACGCGGCGGAGATGCAGGAGCTGAAGAATGAACTCCAACCTTTGCTCGGAGGCCAGGCCGCATCCATAGACGACTTGACGGCGCTGTTAAAGAATAACCCCATCACATCGGTGAACATAACGATTTCGAATCCTCAGATCGAGAACAGCAATATATCTCAGTCGTTTAACTGCATAACCATCCGGACGACAGATGGAAATAGCTGCAACGAATGTGGAAGTGGTGCTGCCGAGGGACCGGCATCCGAGAATCCCAAGTGGACTACCCCGGAACTGTTGGCCTTCCAGCATAACTTGGAGTTCCCGGACAGCGGTAACTCCACCCCGGCTGATCGCCAGAAATCCGCTCTGAAGTGCCGCCACTTTTCCGTGGACTTGAGCCAGATGCGCTCGCTGCGACTCTTCTTCAACGATGACAACTGCACTTCCGGACAGCTGGTGATTGCCTCGCGGGAATCCCAATACAAAATACTCCATTTCCACTACGGCGGCTTGGACCACCTGGCCCAGGTTCTGCATCAATGGCACTGCTTTCTGCACAACATCACATCGGAGACGGGCCAGGACAAGTTCGACTTGCCGTACAGGCATTTCATGGTCTGCCGGCCGGAGGTTAAGAAATCTGAAATGCATCCGGATGAGGGAGATGTCAAGAAGATCACCACCAACTTCTTCTACGGAACACTTCTGAACGAAAAGGGGCAGATTGAGGACGACTTGCTGCTTCGAAAGTGCGTATTCTTTGGCGGTCTCGAGAAGAGTTTGCGCAAGACCGTGTGGCCTTTCCTCTTGAAATGCTATTCATTCTCCTCGACTTTCGAGGATCGAGCTGTATTGATGGACATTAAGCGCCAGGAATACGAGGAAATTACACGAAAGCGCCTCTACTCAATGTCTCCAGAACAGCAGATACACTTTTGGAAGACCGTTCAGTGTGTGGTTGAGAAGGATGTGGTACGCACGGATCGGACTAATCCCTTTTTCTGCGGTGACGATAACCCCAACACGGAGGTTATGAAAAATATCCTGCTTAACTTTGCTGTCTACAATACTGGGATGTCCTATTCTCAGGTGCGTATAACTGAAAATGCATTAAAACGAAGGGTTTCCTCTTCCAATTTCAAACTGTTGCACATAATTTGAGTGAGGTGACCATGTCAGTTGAGCTCGAACTCCAAGGTTACCATGCTACTTGCAGATTTTTGAATATTTTCTAATACGAAATCAGGATTCTCAAAACTCTTAGAAATCAAAGCTTACAAATGTTTTCTCTTTCAGGGTATGAGTGATCTCTTAGCCCCAGTGCTATGCGAGGTACAGAACGAGTCGGAGACCTTCTGGTGCTTCGTGGGACTGATGCAGCGGGCCTTCTTCGTGTGCACTCCCACCGACCGGGATGTGGACCACAACCTCAGTTACCTGCGCGAGCTGATCAGGGTGATGTTGCCGCGCTTTTACGAGCACCTGGGCCAGCACAATGACTCCATGGAGCTGCTCTTCTGCCACCGATGGCTGTTGCTGTGCTTCAAGCGTGAGTTCACCGAAGCCGTGGTCATCCGGATGTGGGAGGCGTGCTGGTCCAACTACTTGACCGACTACTTCCATCTGTTCCTCTGCCTGGCGATCATTGCCGTCTATGCGGATGATGTGATAGCCCAGAACCTGCGGCCGGACGAGATGCTGCTGCACTTCAGCTCACTGGCCATGTACATGGATGGGCAGCTGATCCTGCGCAAGGCGCGCGGTCTGCTCCACCAATACCGACAGTTGCCAAAGATTCCGTGCACCCTGAGTGGCCTGTGCAAGCGGTGTGGCCCCGGAATGTGGGACTCCGAGCATCGGCCGGCGCTGGAGTGTGTGGGCCACAGCGATGACGAGAAGTGCTCGCTGTCTATTGACTAGTTATCTATCTACATAAATGTACACTGTTTAAACTCAGCAATAACTATTGTTGTTGGCGACTGATAATTCGTCATTTACTATTAGCACACGCATATATTTTGCTTTCGAACTGTTGATCTTTTTGTTTTGTGGCCTGCTTAGTTCTCTCCAGATGCCTTTACTCTCTAACTACGTTTAAACGCAATGCATATTTGCGAATTAACTTGTTGAAAGTTACAGAATTCACTTTTATTTCAATTACATTTCTATCGCATAATTAAAGCTTATGTATAAACAGAAAGTTCTATGTAAATTATTCAAATTTGCAAATATCAAGCGCGTATAAACGTAGTTTGCAATTATTATTTCTGGATTAGTAGCTTACTTATAATCGCCTACACCCAAAATATATATATACAGATAAAAACGCGAGTTATTACGATATATGGAAATAAATTTCGAAAATTTTATGGGTTCAACTCAGCAGCGACTTTAACCAAATGGAAAGCATTATGTTCAGCTTGGTCTCTGATTATTAGTTATGCTAACTTTTTATTTAATAAAATCGTAAATTTTTTGTGATTAAATTAAGAACGGTTCCTCTTTCTCTTCTCTTAACGTTAGCGTTAGTATTGAGCATCGGGATCTGCGCCAAGCTTCACATTTGCGGCAGCTGATCAATTGGTGTGGTGAACTTAAAGTCGTCGGGGAATAACTTAGCGGCGTGTGGATACATTAGTTTGTAGGACTGTCTGATGGTGACATCAGCCACTCCGGCTATGTCACCGATCTCCTTCTGACTTCTCTTATGCTCCGATGCCTGCGAGGCCATATAAATGGCAGCGGCAGCCACGGATATTGGGGAACGTCCCGGAACAATATCCATTTCGACGGCTTTCTTAGCGATGTGCGTGGCAGCGCGTTGAACCATGTTCGGAAGATCTGTTCCACGAAGTATTTATTAGGATTTTCGCAGAAATGTGCACCGAGTCGTGAGTCGTGACACTTACCCAGATTAGCGCAAAAGCGACACATAAAGTCTGCTGTTGTTATCAGATCCACACTGGTTTCCAGTGCCTTCAGGGTTAACTTGAAGCATCTGCCAATCTCTTTTTTGCTGATCTTGCTTACAGCGCATATTTCCTTAAAGGTACGAGGCACTCCCTCCTGGCGACAAGCTATATACAGACAAGCGGATGCTTTGGCATCGTTGGATCGGCCCTTCAGGTTCTTGCCATCATGGACCTACAAAACAAACAACAATAAATCAAGGTCCTTACACATCCTGGTGCTCAGCTTTCACCTGTTTGAACAAGTTATTGGCGCGATCAACAATTGTTTTTGGCAAATTAATGCGATCGGCCATCGAGGAAATCTCCTTAAATGCAGATATCAGAGAGCGATCTGAGCTGCTCATTGTACGTCTGTTTTGATATTTGGGGGCACCGAAGGCATCAAAGGAAGCTGAGCCCGTACCCGGACCAATGATGGTGGACAAATCGCCACCGCTGAGCAGCGGATTCTCTGGTCCACCGACACGACTGGGATCAACGCCACTCTTTTCATTGCTGAAGGTTCGCCATTCTGACCCGACATCAATTACGCGGTCGCCAACAACGAGACCACATTCCGAGCAAATCATGTCGCCAGCCCTGTAATCCTCGATTAGAGGAGATTCGGGGTGTGCATAGCAGCACACCTTGTTGTTGTCGAGTCTGCGGGAAGAAAACCATTACGGAAAAGGTGCAAATTTTATTGTGACGAAATGTTTTTACCTCGATGTTGAAGCCATTTGTTTTATTTAGTAAGCTGTCTATTTTTTTTATGCCCACTTTAACTCAGTGTTGCCAGATAACAATTTAGCTTTCCCCCTACAAAATCTTAAGCAGTCGATTTCCCCCTAAAAAATCCCCTAAATTTAAATAATCTGTTAATTTCAAGCTTGTACAATAAATAAGGGAAATATCTCAATATAATGCTGTAGTAATGTTAAGATTGGAAAAATAAGTGTATAGTAAATTGTTATTGTTAACTCGGTCTTGTAAATTGCTGTAAACAGCTGCTGTCTATTTTTTTAATGGTCACTTCAACTAGTGGTGACACTTAACTGAATAACATATCGCTTATCAAATATCGCATAAGCGATGTCTGTTCAAACATTTTGAAAATTGCCAACACTGTCCGGCCATTGTTATGGCAACAAACAGGAGGCCATGCTAAACAAATTTATTGAAATGAAAATTTAGTATTCATGTTCGTAGCTTGTACTAGTTCCGGTTTTGCAAAATTTTGTTGGCCATTTTAAGCTGGCCCTATATAAATTGGCAAAGGAAGACTATAACTGTTCGAGGAAAACCGGTGGTCGGTTAATACAGCTGCCGCGAGATGTTCAAAAATACCTTCCAATCAGGATTCCTATCGATTCTGTACAGTATTGGCTCGAAGCCGCTGCAGCTGTGGGACAAGAAGGTGCGCAATGGCCACATCAAGCGCATCACCGACAATGACATACAGAGCTTGGTCCTCGAAATAGTCGGTACGAATGTTAGCACCACGTTCATCACATGCCCGGCCGATCCTAAGAAGACGCTGGGCATCAAGCTGCCGTTTCTGGTGATGATCATCAAGAACATGAAGAAATACTTCACGTTTGAAGTGCAGGTAAGTTGCAGCTGCCTTTCCCTTGCATAGAGTGTAATTACGGTGGCTTTTCTCTTCCTGTTCCCTTTACAAAAGGTTCTTGACGACAAGAACGTGCGGCGCAGATTCAGGGCCAGCAACTACCAGTCGACCACTCGCGTCAAGCCATTCATTTGCACAATGCCCATGCGATTGGATGAGGGTTGGAACCAGATCCAGTTTAATTTGTCCGACTTCACCCGTCGCGCCTACGGCACGAACTATGTGGAGACACTCCGTGTCCAGATACACGCAAACTGTCGCATCCGTCGAGTGTACTTCTCAGATCGCCTCTACTCTGAGGACGAGTTGCCGCCCGAGTTCAAGCTGTTCCTGCCCATACAGAAGCCGGTGCAGAAAACCAACGCCATATGCAGCTAAATGGAGCAAGAGCAGCTTCTCAGGGCAATTAAAGAGCACCTACCTACGACGAATAATACGGCACAAAAATGCACAAGACTGCCCCATATCTGGACACAACTTTTACACTTTATGCGAATCACAAACAAGAGTCAATGTCAAGAATAAAA
This sequence comes from Drosophila trapezifrons, assembly GCA_018874455.1. Taxonomy (NCBI): domain Eukaryota; kingdom Metazoa; phylum Arthropoda; class Insecta; order Diptera; family Drosophilidae; genus Drosophila; species Drosophila trapezifrons. Next base: position 6,295 of record JAEIIF010047315.1, read on the forward strand.
AATCATTCTGTACATAAATCGTTGATGCTAGTTCCTAAACCCTTGTGAGTATCTCGGTCCCCGTGTTGGTAACTACGATGGTGTGCTCGAATTGCGCGGTACGGGCGCCGTCCAAGCAAACCGCCGTCCAGCCATCCTCCAGCACCTCAACTTCGGATCCACCCAAGGACAGTATAGGTTCTATAGTAAAAGTCATGCCGGGCTGCATTTTCCCACGAGCTTCATTGTCTGCAAGCAGTTAAGGGATGTAAGTTAGGGGACTAAAGAGCTGTCGTTATTATCTTACAATAATGGTATATCTCCGGTGGACCATGGAAGTAACTGCCGATGCCGTGGCCAATGAATACGGCTACCGATTCGAGCTTTCGTTCCGTGCAATAATGCTCTATAAACTGTCCAATCTTATTGAATTCAACGCCGGGGCCACACAGCGATATGCACTGATCCAGGCAGGATTTGGTGGCCTCCACCAGATAGCGACCCTGTTCGTCCACCTCGCCCACCAGAAAGGTTTCCGAACAGTCGCCATGGCAGCCGTTCAGGTAGACTGTTACATCGATATTGATAATATCGCCGTTGGCCAACCGCCGGTCATCCGGAATGCCGTGGCAGGCGACATTGTTGATCGATGTGCAGATGGACTTGGGGAAGCCGGCGTATCTCAGCGGTGAGGGATATGCACTGGCGGCTATAATCCGTTCGTGGGCGAAGGCATCGATCTCGTCTGTGGTTGTGCCAACACAGGCTAGTTTGCCGCATTCACGTAACACCTGCGCTGCCAGTTTGCCGCTTCGACGCATGGCTTCGATCTGATCCGCATTCTTTATTTCCGGTGTCCCGAGCGTATTTCCCGCTGGCATGTCTTTGAAATAGTACGGTGGCTTATGGATGTCCTCCGGCACCCTCCGCTCTGGGGAAACTTTGCCGGCAGTCACAATCGGTACATATTTGCCAGTATCTCTGCAAGTACACTTGTTTCAATAACCTTTTTCAATTAAGATTGAAGGAAATAGACCGCCCCATACCCCTTGACTTTGCCAAACTGAAAGAATGTCCTTACAGATGGTCCTTGTCGCATTAACAGGTTTAAAATTCCGCCTTTTCCCATTTTGTTTTGATTTTAATGCAGAATTTGCATAGTAGTGTGACCAGAGTGTCTGTGAAAGTGCTAAGCTTATTTTTACTAAATTCCGAAAACAATTTACATTTCCTTTTTTCAATTTCAAATTTCTAATATTTGTTGTGATAACATTAATATTATTAATACAGAATTTCGAAAATAAATGTATTTGTCAGCACTAGAACTAAGTAGTTGGAAATTCGTAGGCCCAAATGGATTACAAGGTTTTTCAAAATAAGAAGTCCAATCAATTATAAAAATTATATTCTGAAAGCAAAAAAAAACCCAATAATTTAAACTTGTAAGTATTGATTGATTTAGTTTCTTTAAAATGCTTTATTAAAGGCTAATAAAAACCATAGAAAGATTCTGAAATTCGCCTCCATCTGATATTATCTATCTCAGCTATAATAAATAAAAGAAATCATATTTATTTATTTCACTACGTTTATAATGTAATATTTTTAAAGTTTTTAAAAGTATTGTTTATGCCACATAAGGTTTTGTTTTCTTGTTATGGTAAATGATCGTCCTTCAATTGAATAAATTTTTTATTTAGTTTATACCGGAAATGGGAGTGGCAAAGAATGTAATACATAGTTTTGGAATTTGTTAAAAATTGTGGCAGAGTGCTGTCCAGCAATTGAAGTGGAGCTATTTCTGCTGGTTGATACTGTTCAAGAATGTGTTATTGACTTAAGCTTACTCGGATTTTTATTAGGATACAGTCAGCTTAGAAGCTATTTAATAGATATTATTTAAATTCTAAATTAAACAAGAATATCTATGACCTCTTGTGTGATATTGTTTTTGGATCAAATACCCGTCGACTCTAAAAAAAGAAAACATTTGTAAACTTTGTTAAATTTATAACGTTATTGCGTACGGGATTGCTGTTATTTTTGGATTCAAAATTTCGTGAGTGCGCCGGAAAACGGAGAATGTTACATTTCCAATGTACATACATATGTTGTTGGTGTATTGCAAGACAGTTTTGACTTCCGAGTTTCGGTTTATTTCTCATAAAATAATTACAACTTAAGGAGAGCTTTTCGAGCTCGATTTATCTTCTGTGTAATATGAACTAAATACGCTTTGTCAAACGGCCCGTGCTTCTCTCGCCTCGTTTGCCACCATCTTCATCTCTTTCTCCATTTCCACCTCCATATTCACTTGTTTGTTAATGCCTCGGACTGATGATGTGGATGATGGATGCACTTATGCCGGCAGCTGCAGCTTCTTGCCCTTAAGAACTTTGGTAATGTACAAGTAGAAGAAATCGCAGTACAGAATGGTCTGGACGATTCCGGCAAAGATCGCGATGAGGTCGTAGTGCGACTCCACCATGTACCGGTACACCCAGTTGAGCAAGTAGAGCGCACGATAGGATCCCAGGGCGAAGAGGTAATGGCTGGTGATCGACTCGGCCTCTCCGGTTTTGCTCACCAAGAACAGCTGGGGCAGGATGGCCACCGACTCCAGGTAGATCGAGAAGGTCCACAGCACCTCCATGACCGTAAATTCGTGATTGATCACCAGCGAGAGGAGGGCGCACGGCACCAGCAGAAATTCGATGCGGAACGAGTCGTGATTGTGGTCGTAGGTGGCCTTAAACTTGACATACATCAGGTAGACCGTGGCACCGGACGTGGCCAGGAAGAGCACCTTCATCACCGAGTTGTACAGGCTCACGTAGGTGGTGAAGAGATCGAGGTAGCGCGTCAGGTAGACTACCGCGAACAGAATCTGCGACTTGCCGGAAATGCCGGCGCACGAGCGCGTCTTCCAAATCTTCAGCAGCAATATAATTATGGCGAAGACATGGGACAAGTCCCCAGCAAACCGAAAGATGTTCATTCTGCACCGTCGTCGACTTGGCTGTGTTGGCTGTGTGTTGTTTAGTGTTTTTCCTGCGCTGCAACCGCTGCCTCTCGACGTGTAAGAACGCACCCCTAAAAAGATGGAGCGTAGGCGGACGATAACAATGGCAGTTGGGCGACGGCACCGTTTATTTGCGGTTCGTCAGCGGGTGCATACGTTACCAATTTAATTGTCGCCCAATTTGCCAACGAGTAAAACTTCGGGGCTTTGCCGCTTCCTCACACAAAAAACTTCTCAGTAGAATGTCAGCATAAATGAGAGAGCCGAAGAGAGTTCAAATGACGTGGCCGCAAGTGAACACCGATTCGTGGTTCCGACTTTATTCGTTTTCCCAGGGCTGGTCACTGTGATTTTGTACAAAAATGTACCAGTGTCAATTTTTGAAGTAAACATTCAGGAATTAGTACTGAACAAAGAATAATTGACTTTTATTCAAATTCAAATTTCATAATTTCCATCTGAAACAAAATAATTTCGATGGTGGAACCCTTTAATTTGGAACAGGAAGAGATGTCAATATTACGATTCCCTCAAATCAATGCAAAACAAAGATGTTGCACGAGAGTGTGTCATCTATTTACAATTTTAAGCACTAAACTTACCATTTGTGTTTGGGTTCTTCAAATAAAATCTGTTTGCTATTCTCATAGAAGCGGTTTGATTGATAAATGTAATTATGTATATAGAAAATAATGAGCGATTTAATATATGTTTCTAACATTTTGCAAAGCCTTTAACAAATTTAAATACAAAAACTACAAATTTAAAAAAAGTGATAAGTCACAAGTAACTGTGAACTGGTTCAGGGATGGTGAAAAATAGAGTGAAGAACAGGCACGTCAAATTGTATTCGATAAATTAAATATACTGAAAATACCAAATATTCGCATGCCCTATTTGATATTGCACCGAATCACAACCTAGATCCTTCGAATTCTCCTTACGTCGTAAATCTTCACGTTTTTGTTCACTTACGTTGTAGATTGGCCTCGTTGAGCTCCTGGTTAAGCTCCTGGTTTGCTGGTTTGGAGCCGTTGAAATATATTCCGCTCATTACTGGGAACGTTTTGTGCCCCCTGTGCAGGCCAGCGACACCCAAGCCCACAAGAGCAGATGGAGCAGCACCGCGTCTGCGTGGATATTGAGCTCCGCATTAGGGACGTCATATTGAGATATTTCTTCTTTTATTGTACGTGCTTAAAATTAAACAGATCTTTTGAATTTAGAGGCAGAACTGGATTATTTAGGGAGAAATCTCGACTGTTTGAGATTTTTTAGGGGAAAAGCAAAATTCGTATCTGGCAACACTGTCTGAAAACGCCGTGTTTTTCGGCATCTGTAATTTTATTTTCCT
>JAEIIF010047327.1:0-10606 GCA_018874455.1 Drosophila trapezifrons
TCGCGACTGCCTGAGATTTTTTAGGGGGAAAGCCCGTTTCTCTTCTGGCAACACTGGGCAGCAGTCAAAAAAAAAAAAAAATCGAACGGTGTTGTTGTTGCGCGCGGGCGGATGACAAAAACTGAAACAACGGCGCTTTCGGCCGCTCACGCTCGTGATTTATCCTGTTTTTCCGTGCAAATAAAGAAACAAACTCGCCTGCTTTTTTAGTTTCGTTTTCGCTTAAAACGGCTGCGTGGGTGTGTGCGTGGAAGCTAGGTGTGAGTTCTTGTTTCCGTGTGATAAATTGTGCTGCCCCTGTACCCTGTACAGTAAATACTCGGTTACGCGCCCTGCACTTTGTAAGTGGTTAAAGTGTGCGAAAAACGCGATGAAATGCGAAAAAATGCGAAAAAGGAGAGGAAACAAGCAAGCAAACTAGAAAAACGCCAAGTCTCTTTCTCCCTCTGCCTCTTTTCTGCCCCGTTCGCTCTCTCTCCCTCTCTTTGGCTTACTGCCATTGTTGTTGTAGATTTTTTTGCCGCCTATGACCAGCGTTTTGTTGTTGCGCAGCATGCAGCGCTGTGCGTGTGTGTGTGCTTGTAAATTCCAAAACATACGCCGCCTTGCACAGTGGTTATAAATGGGAAATATCACGTAAAAGTATTTCCAATTTCAAGGCCCGGCTTGGCTGTTCTCTGTGTGCGTGTGTCTGTTTGGGTGTGTCGCGTTAATAATAATTTTCCGCTTTTGTGCCGCTTAAGTTTCTTTCACCAATTCCTCCATTCTAGGCCCCTTCGCTGTTAACATTTTCGAGTGTGTGTGTGTAAAAAAAGGAAAGGAAGCAACAAATGCGCTGCGTTGCGTCGCGTTGCCAACTACGTGATGAAATGCGTTATATGGCATTCCAGCCAATTGACAATTAGAATTGATTATTATTCATTATTTCGCTTATTAACAGCGCACGCACACAGGCACATTCTTTTTTATAGAGAGAGCGAGAGAGCGAGCGAGCCCAGCGAGCGCTTCAACTCTCTCTCTCTCTCTCTCGCGCGCGCTCAAACAAACTCCAGTCAGTCGCAACAACAAAGCAAGTGCCAAGGCCAGGCATAGTCCCGCAAATACTCCCAATAAATTAAATAAAAATCACAAAATAAATTTGCAGCCCCGAAAATTGTGCGGTGAAAATGTGGGCGAAGCGTGTGCGATAGGCAAGGCCCGTGAAAAGTGTCTGGCAATGTCCGTCAGAGTGATTTGAGCCAAGTTTAAAGACAACAACTACTACAAATACGAATCAAAGGCAGCAACAGCAGCGACAGCCCCCTCTTCTTGACCCCCGAACAACAACAACAGGCAAGACGACGTCGAAGAAGAAGCAACAGCAGCCGCAGCGGCCGAAGACGAGCAGCATGTTCAAGTGCATTCCCATCTTCAAGGGCTGCAACCGGCAGGTGGAGTTCGTGGACAAGCGCCACTGCTCCCTACCGCAGGTGCCCGAGGAGATCCTACGCTACTCGCGAACGCTGGAGGAGCTCTTCCTGGACGCCAACCACATTCGCGACTTGCCCAAGGTGAGTGATTGCCAGGGAACTCTGGGGAATCAAGAAAATAAGCCACAAAAATTACGAGCTCCATATCGGAAAAGTATTCAACTAAAGGCCAAAACTATAGCTATTGTCAAAATATATTTATTTTCTATGAATTACTAGCAGAAAGATGTTAATTACGCAAATATAAAGCTTAATTCACTCAGGGGAAGCACACAAAATTCGAGGTTACAGGCACTGCTCCGAATCAAGAGTAATTCGTCTTGGAAAACTTCGAGTTTAAGAAGTTCGACTGTATACTGAGGCCCGGGAAAATCAACCTGGGCTGACTGAAGCTGGACGGCCGGGTGGTGCCAACCTGCAAATGTCATAGTTCAAAGTGTGTGGGAAATTGAATAAATTCGTCAAGTCAGCTTTTGTGGGGTGAGAATTTAGTGGGAAGATGGTAAATGAAAATTAAATATTAATGTTTTAGGTTATAAAAGAGGGATAACAGAGTTGTTGCGAAAGCAAATCCAGAGAAACAGTCGAAAAATCAAGTTGAATTTGCTAAATATGTTAAATAAGAATATAAAATGGCCTTATTTGTTAATGCAAATTGAAGCTAAGACAATAAACAGTCTCTGTTTGTTTTGCCCTCAATCTGGATCTGTTTCCAAGAAACGAAATGAGTTTATAGAAAAAACAATAAATGCCAATAGACTGCTCTGCTGGGCATTCCGATATGGATTGTTTGATCTGCTCAAACCCCTTGGTTATCTGTGACAACTCTGAACAACGGCCTTGTCTGGCGGTGATAGGTTTATGTTTGCAAACTTGTCCCACCGCCGGTGTCGGTCCTAAGCTCAAGGGGTTGATGGCTGGGCACGTAATTTGCATCCCCGGGTGCGTTGACCCCGCCCAGGGCCACCAGGTCTTCTTCTCAACCTCATCCTCCCCTGAATGGCCACACTCAGGGCCATTCTCCTTTGGTCAGCCAGCTAGCAGCTATCTGCTGGAGCATCGGCATTTACCAAGACAACAATTACGACAAAAGAGGTTCCCCGGCCGAGCGGAAGTCTTTAATTAATGCGGGGAAATGGGGGAAAAGCCGCGCAGTGGGCTGCCCTGGGCTGAGTTAACTCGGCCCGGGGTTCTTTGACAGTGTTGCAGCCACAATGGAGAGTACATGCATAATTGAATCTGCAATTACGCAACGCGGGCTGGGACAGGCAGGCAGATCAAAGGCTCCCGGCATGTGCAGCATTCTAATTAGTGGCCAAGTGCCCCGATAATAGCCACAGATTGGGTGTGGCTCCATGGCCGCTCGCTCTCGCGCCTCTCGAACTTATTTCGATTGGGATGTGAATAATTCTGGTTATTTATTTGGCTGTGCCAGCCAGCGGTCTTCCTCAACGCCGGCAGCTGGTAAATAAACAACTAAAACAAGCATAAACAGTAGCTCGTTGACATAGCAACAAGTGGTGGGCGGCTGGCGGGTGGTGGGTAGTGGCTATCTCTTGTTGCAGTTGCAATGGCAATCGCAATTCATTTGCGGTCAGCCAGCAGCAGCTCCTTTCCTTCTGGTCTGTCATCCGCTCGCGCAGTTTTCATTAGGCCTTCCTCGAGTCTTCCTGCAGCTTCACTCAAGTTTCCTTCTCGCTCAACCCCATTCACTAATGAACTTCTAATGCAAATGCAGACCCAGCATTTATTGGAGCAACGTTCAACGGCCACATGTTGCAACCACAGCAACAGCGACTACATGTTGCTTTCCCGCAGCGGCAGCAACAGCAGGAGAAGCAACCACAATGGACAAGTCTCCCATATAATGATGATGTTCTGAGTTCGGTTGAATGCTAAACGAATGACAGCGGCGGCGGATGTGATTGTTGCTTCAGTTTAGCTGCTGCTGATGGAATGGCGAGCCGTTCTCAACCCTTCCTGGATGGTTGAGAGCGGTACACAATTTCCGCGTTGTCATAGCATCGACGAGTGGGGAGACAACACGGAAAAAAAATTTATGAAACGATTATTGATTGGCTTTCGTTTTTGTCTCTTCAGTTTCCATTTTATAACTTTAAATTTTTCGAAAATTACATTTATACATATACCAATAGTAAAAGATCTGCAAAAAGGCTTAAATTTATTTTTGTTTGTATTCTGTATTCACATTTTACCGTGGAAAAAGATTTTTTTTTGTGCAAAAAACTCTGGCGACCTCAATAGATTCGTTACTAACTCGACGACAATCTGTTTCTATCTTCTGGCATTCGTTTGCTTTCATCAGGCGGAGTTAGCAATTGAATGGGAAAGTTCTGCTTTAAATTCTGCATTTTCCGCAATTATTTAAAGGGCCTCTTTTAGCTTTTTTATGCTCTTCTCCTCGACTGGCAATTTGCATTATGCAACTCCTTGATTAGGGCTCTCCAGCGTTGTTGAGTTATTGGAACCTACCTCAAGGAGACCCAATGGACTCAATGCGACCAGAAAATTGGCTTCTCCACTGCATACCACCCACCATTCACAGACCCAACTGGCCCCATTCATTTGGGCCAATTAGTCACGCTCTGAGATAAGATACCGAGTAATCACCTTATCGCCTGGCATTGCCCCAACGGGCCTGAGGTTCAACCTGCTTAGCCGACACTGCCAACCTTCCTGTCTTTTCCGACTTTGTTTCGCTTTTCAGGCCCCCGCCGAAACCTGAACCAGAGCAGGTGCCTTTCGGCGTCGGGGGCGGAGACGCGGGCGCTTGTGAAAAACTTAACCGGCAGTCTGGCTATTGAACACACACAAAGAGCGAGGCAACAACAGCAGCAACAAGAGCGGAGCGGCGGCAATGACATCATTTGGTAGTAATCGCGTACCTGACACAGCGAACTCGTCGACAACAGCTACGAAAACAGCCAGCAAGAATCTAAAATGGCGTCGCACCGCTTTTAGTGAGTTTGGCTAAGTGAGCGCAATAGTCGCCACACAACTTGGCTCAACACCTGGCTCTACCCCAAAAAGATACCCAACCCCCTTTGATTTGGCAACTTTTTGGTCATCAATATCAGTTGGGTAACTCTTGGGCCATCCATTCTTTGTGGTTTTAAAAGGTTCTATAGAAACCTCCAAAAATACATACCTTAAAGAATAATACCTATAAATTATGCAGAGAACTTTAACTGGTCTGATATAGAATGAGTTGCCAGAAAAGACCAACTTCAATCAAGATCAGAGTCCCATAGGTTCATTTTTACTATCAATTACCAAATACTGAAGTTGGCTTCACACATATCTATGTTGCTTGTTGCCTTATTGCCTTTATTGAATTGAAAATATGGTCGTAACTTAGTGGCAACTCAATAACTAAACATCTAAATAGTTCATATCCATTACCTTTTTCTAATAAAAAGATGTTATTAAGTATTTCTTTCGTATTTAACGAGCTTACTATGATTTACGTACATTATTAAACCACAGTTATCATCCTCAAGCCGCGAGTCGAACTGTACTTTACTTGTGGAATTTTTCATTCGATTTGTTTTGAGTTTTTCATTTCGTTTTCGTTACACTAAGCCACGCTCGTCTCTCGCATTCCCCATCGCTTATTTTTTATTCTATCCACTACTGGAGCTTGTGGAAACCGGTTTGCCTATAAATAAATAAATGTTTTCCACTTAATTGTTTCTGAAGGCTTTTGTATCAAACATTACCTGGCTGGCCGGCGCTCGAGCTGCTATGAGTTTGTTTGCAGCTGCTTAAAATGTAATTTACCCAAAGTGCATTTCTCCCAGTTACCGAGATTCGCGCAAGGATGCAGCTTTAGATATATGGCGCCTGATACGGCAAATGCGTTGCAATTTCTGAATTTGCATCTGAAAGATACTAAATTCTCCTAGCAGCTGTTTGGGAAACGAGGAACGAACGGTTTTAAGTGCTTTTCCGCTGACTACCAGTCGGATTTTTTATCCGGTGGCTGCATCGTCTGCAGGCTGCCATAAAGAAAGTTGTGTTGGCATGACAAATGCATAGAGGCACACACAGATAGATAGATATGCGGATAGTTCGCCTGCGCTGGTAAATGGAAAAATGAAGATGTACAGATTGGACCAGGCGCCCAGATTCATCGAGGCAGTGGATGCGCTTCCTTCGGCGGATGCCACTGGAGAAGCTCGTGTCTTGTTTGCTCGGCGATTACACATATTTGTATATTTTTCGACTCCTCTGTAGCAGCGTCACTTGAAGAAAAGTCGTGAGAACTTGTGCTTGGAACGAGTAGGAACAGTGTCAATAGAACATCGAGTATGATGGACTTGGAACTCGTGCTTTAAATGATTTTACCTGCACGTCTTTGCAGACTTTTATATAAAAAATCCCCGCCAAATAAATGAACTCGAAGGTCTTTTGTATTCGTTTGTATTTCTTTGAGTGCATCTGTGTATCTGTATCTTCAGTGCGGCGTGAAATACTAAACGTAGTCGGAGTCTTCGGCTCCAGCTCTGCACATAATTGCCGCTGTCTGTCTGTTGGTTTGTTGCCTGTTTGTTCGCTGTTCTAGCTCAGCTGGTTTACGTAGTCGTGGCTGTAGATGCGTTCGCAGAGATACTCGCAGCCGAAATGTATCTAGAACCCGTTTCGGGCCGAGTGCCATGCTTGCTGGGCGCCTAGTCATTTGCAACATGCACACACCACTCGCGAGTGCGGTTATGTCTGTACATGCGTGTGCTGCCCGCTGTGTGAGTGAGCCAGATACATCGCACTCGGACTCGGATGCGGACTCTCGTATTCGGATTCGAAAACAGATTACACTTGCAGATACTGGGGCACATTAAAACATTGCTGGCGAGCAGCGAAGCGAGCGCACCCGGGTCATGGTTCAGTTCGCACTCCCCTCGAATTGCATTATATTCTGGACCAGGAATTGGCTGACCCATCAGGCTCCATTAGTATGGCTTTTAGGCAGCACAAATTGGTTTTCCGACCGACCGACCGGGCCTCTTAACAAAGGCAAATTGAATTGTTTTTGTTAGAGCTTCGTTTACGGCCTCCCAGATAAAGTAACTATGCTGAAAATCGAATTATGCACATGCAGCTCGGCTCATACAGTGTTGTGTCGCTCGGTGATGCAACCGATGCGAACGAACAGCCGCCGTTGGCCGGGCTAAGAGCCGGCTACTGCCACTTGCTGGGCGCCTGCTCCGACTAGATACAATAGTAAAAGTGTGCTGGCTGAGTGAGTGAGTCTATCCCGGAGCGTGTGTATGTGCACTCGAGTGGCAGACAAACTGGTAGTACTCGGTGCTCCGTACTCTGTGCACTCATGGCTATAAGCCGGCCGGTCTGCCGGCCGGTAATTTATGGCCAAGCAAGGAGAGTGACGGGGCGAAGACATGTACACGTACGTGCACACTCACACAACACTGCTGCGGAGCTGCTGCAGCGTGGGCTGTTTGGGACAAGGGGGCGGAACGGCGGTTTGTGGGTCTCTTTTGTGCCCAGCACTTGGCGAAAAGTTTGCAATTCGCATTCATTTTTATTGTCGTCATGCCTTGTCCTCGTTTTGTTTCTCGGCTTTTGTTGCACTCTCGGCCATTCCACCTCCCCTCCCTGCTACCTTCTGCCACCCTCTTTGGGCCATTTTCATATCCAAGCTCCGGTTGTTTTTTTTTTTGTTCGCTTTTCTTTTTTCGGTCGGCGCTGCTGTCTTCCTGCATTTTTTTGCGCCTGCCTTTGTCGCTGACAGTTGCAACTTTTTGACGCATGATTTGTTGAAAGGCTTTTCGCTTTTTCTGTCTGCATAAATAGGAAAAAGAACATGGCCATTGTAGGTGGCCAAAAGCAACACAAGCAATGCAGCTGACACTAATGGAGTCTAAGCCGCTTTGTCTTTAAAGAGCTCTTGTTCATTAGGCAAACCAATGGTCTTTCTGACATTGACTTTCCAAGAAACTTGCACTGGGGAAAATGTATTTAATTTAAGGTGTTTTTTAATGCATTCGTACTTTTAAATTATGTTTATGTTTATTGCAGTGAGAATTATTGGCTTTGTATCTTATTTTCAGGGATGGTTATTGTTTCTTTCTCAGAGAAAATTACTTTCAGCATTGAAATTCTTATACTTACTTAGTTTTGGTTGATAAATACATGTTTAATATTAATAAAATCTCAATATATTATGGCTCTTGATTTAATTTCTGAAGTAGATTAAAATTTAAAAGTTCTGTAAATCATTTTTATGTCCGAATCAACATGGATTTATGGGCTGCCGTTCCTTAAATTCCTTTCGATTTATAAGTCCGAAAATGCCCAAAGCTGGTGGCATGCCTTGTGCGAGGTGCGGAATTCGCTTGTTCAGTGCCCCAAAATAACTGGGTCAACAACTCCCAGCACTTGGCCGGCACTTCTATTGTCATGTGGGGCAAACAAAGAGCACAACAAAAAATAGAAAGAATTTAATAAACTTTACGGCCACAACTACGAATTATTTTCATTATTCGGGCGGCGGCGACTGCCGCTGCTCTTTTCCTTGTTTTTTGTTGGGTCGCCCCAAGAAAGAACCTACAACAATGGCCGATAAAAATCGCGCTGGCAGAACCGAAAGCAGCGTCGTCGACTGGGGCTGTTAACCTTGAGGTCTATGACTCAGCGTGTCGGTAACTTTCTTTCCAAGATGAGTACTCCACATTGCAGGAAGGTCAGATAGAGGTACGGTACGGGTTGGGATGCGGGCATAGGTATAGGTACACTCCTAGGCACCCTTCACTTTGGAAAGTCCGTGGAGCGCCAACATAATTTATTTCGAAATTCGAATCGAAGTCGTGATTTTCATAAATGAATTGTTGGCGACATGTCTCTGTCGGGGCAAGGAAAGGAAAGCTGGGCCGAAAAGGAGGAGGGAACCCTGGGTGATTCTAATGGTAAACTGACTGCTGGTGGACGGGTCACGGCTCTAACAAATGACAACCTCTGGGAGATTTATGACCACGAAAACGAACGAACAGAGGGAATCCAGCGAACCCAACTAAGATGCAATGCCTTTTGTCTCGAAAGGCTCCCGAGAGTCGTGCTGAGGTCTAAATCTTGTTTCTTCTCTCTTCCGTGCTTGCAGAATTTCTTCAGATTGCATCGCCTGAGAAAGCTGGGCCTGAGTGACAATGAAATTGGACGCCTGCCGCCGGATATACAAAACTTTGAAAATCTCGTCGAGCTCGATGTTTCACGCAATGGTAAGTTCAAATACAAATCCCATAAGAAAATGCCACAATGAACATGCAACAAGTGCCTAACACTAAATGGCATTGATGGACCGTGAATGTTGCTGTTTCTGATTTCGATTTTGGCTTTAGCCGGACAGCACGTGTCCGTCGATTGCCGTGATTGAATGACAGAGTGATTGAGGGCGGCGGCCTGGCATTGTGGTCTCGATATCCATCCTATTAGGTGCCACACGCAATGCAGCTGATGTGGCAACAATTGCATATAATAATTGCATCCATGTCAGTGATTGGCTGTGTGTGTAGCTGCGGTTGGGTGTTGATGATGAGCCTGCAACTGAATAAGCATATTGGATGACGCACACCGAGCTTTCTCCCTTGACGTGGCTTGATCCAACCTAATTACGGAAAATATCGAGCTGTCAGCCGTAGTGACTATTGAGTTATTACTAATTGTTGTATTATTAGCAGAATGCAGTTCTTGCATTTTGGTTGCAATCGATGATAATTATCAGTTCATGGCCTTAAAAATACATGTCAGTAATACCCAAGCGAGGCTTTTAGCCATAGCTCATGATTTCGGTGGAATATATATAGAGTAGGAATTCGACTAGGTAGATTAAACTAATTTAACCTTATTAATATCGCTTTCAAAAGTTCAAAATGGTTTAAAATCTTACACAAACCCTATTTATTTGAGCTTTCTGGACTCTGCCATTTTTATTATTGTGTAATTTTTCCATTAAGGAGATCTTCCTGTTCTTTTATCTTTTAAATTGCTCTGTATTACAGACTTTCAAGACTCTAAACTCAATTTAAGTGGAAACAATTGCATTGTCTTATCTCCACGGCGCATGCAACATCCGTATTGCGCTGCTCGTTTTATTTTTGCCCTACTACAAGTATTTCCTCAAACAAAGAAAGATGCAGCCGAGTTTTTAATAACTTTTTCCCCGAGCCAAACTTCTGTCATATTTAATGCAACCCCCGTATATGTATTTTCCGCTCAAGCAAGCATAAATCCGTAAACAGTAAACAGTAATTGGAGTCAAGTGCAGCTCGACGCAGTATCATAATAAATGGAAACGAAATATGTACTGAAAATAACTTAAACAAGTAAATCAGCTGCAGAGGGGCAGGCAGCCCGCTTGTTTTTAAAGACCCCTCCACTTCAGAATAACCATGGCAACAACTGAATACAACTCGCTGAATTCATTCACAGCCCCCAAATGGAATATTATCGACAATGACGTCGTCGAGGCGCTTCCCATTTCCGTTCAAAGGTTTCAGTTTCACTTGGTCGCCAAGCGAAATTCAGCAACTTTGCAGTTATTGCATTTCTGCACTGAGAATTAAAGTCGACTGATGGTTTTCGAACTAAAAATGTATATCTTTCTGTTACCGAAAACTGGTAGATTTCATGTAATTATGGTAGATATTAATTAAAATATATTTTAAGTTTGTTTGATGGGCTGTTGCTAAAAATGCACCTGAAATTCCCAAGTACGAACTCGGCGACACTAGTTTCTTTAATTTTCAAAAAGTACAGCTCGAATTAATCTCCTTATTCAGGAGATTTTTAGATATAATAAATCTTTTTCAAGATATACGATTTAAGCTTAATTTAAACATTTAATTCCAGTGCAATCGGTCGGGTGAACTGCACTCATTACCCAATTTGGCGCTGATTTTAATATTACTGGCGTGTCGCGTTTGGTTTACTACTTCTTTTTGTTGTTGCTGATTATGCAGTTTACGGCTGGCTGTTTGCTGTTTATACACATGACCCACAAATGACCAGAGAGACTCACAGCTTATGGGCAAGTGAATGGATATGAAGTGGTTCGTTCGAACGGTTTGCCATTGCTGTTGAAATCTGAGCTGGATTTTCCTGAC
>JAEIIF010047494.1:0-10866 GCA_018874455.1 Drosophila trapezifrons
GGAACTGCTGCATACTTCTATCCATTTTCTTAAACTTGGCACTTTGCGTGCATAGACGCTTCGGTTTAATTTCTGTAAGATATCCACGAAAAGCGTCTTCCGGCTTCCCTTTGCCAAGACACAACACACCCGAAATTGATCACATATGTATGGCAGCCAGGCAAAGGCATCTATCCAAGGATATTTTGGCCTGCAGCGAGAGTTCGTTTTCTTTTTTCATTATTTACATAAACCTAATTTTCCCTAAATCATTTTGTGAACAATAACAAGGAAAATCTATTTACGGCATGGCATAAAGACGGAGGAAAAGCGTTGAGCCAGCGTGGCGGGGAAAGTGCGGATGAAATTTATAGACGAGTGTAGCGTGGAAGAGAAAAGCGAAGCGGAGAAGAGAGTGCTGAGAAAGCCGAGCTACAGACAATAAAATTAAAGAGTGGAATAAGCCAGGCCAACGTGGCTGCAGCGAGACTCCTTTGAGCCCGTGTTCCGGTGTTTCGCCTCAGGATGCATTTGTTTAGCACACAATGGCAGGGCAGGGCAGGGCATCATCGAGCAGCGCCAAAATAATGCACAAAATTGAATTATCGATGGCAACTATCGCAGCCGTAATATCTTTACGGTTACCCGATATTGAGCGGCCAACTGGGGAATCCTTGGATTACCTTACGGCACGTCATGGCTGATATGCAAATGCAATATCCAGCTGGCACTGCATACACGGATGTTGATGGGTGGAGCTGGAGAAATATGAAAACTGATAACTTAGTTGGCATCTTCATTTCAGCGATGCAAGGAATTCAATTGTGGCATACAGTTGGAAAGGGAATTTTCGATTATATGGTATATATGGGGTATTGAAATTTAAATTTAAACTATATTTTTGTTGCTAAAAGCCACAAATAATGGAATATGTCTAGTAAATCGTATAAAACGGAAGTAAATTAATTTTATCAGTTCCACTTGATGTTTTTATTATGTTAAAATACTTACAAACTTGTTAAAAATGTTAAAGGTACAATCATTAACCCCTATATCAAATTTTAAAGTGTAGACAATCATAAAATGTTCAAACTTGCACTTAATTTGGTTAATTCTTCAATGCTTGCGGGGCATAGCTTACCTGGTATTGTTTACCTGACTGCCAGCTCCCCATATCGCACACAATTAAATTCAATTCCTGCACCTGCTCCACATGCAAATTGGCGGAACCGGCGATCGCGTGCCCGCATCGCCGTCTCAGGTAATCAGATATAATGTGCTCAGTTCATGGCTCTGTTAGAAGCCGTTGATTAGCAATTGGCAAGGGCATATATGTAGTTTTATGTACCGATAGGAATCCGATATTCAACAGCCTCTATCCGAAAGCAAGCATGGTCAGCAATTACCTCAACATGCAATAAGCCATATGCGAAAAAGAATCGAAAAGGGGGGAAATTTGAAGGGAGTATAGGACAGCTAGAGGGGCAAGGGAGAAATAACCCATTTTTTCGCTGGCGAAATATTTTTCAATTTACATAAAAATGCGTTTATGCATACCAAATGAGCCGCACACACACACACAGCACACACTCTTTGCAGCTGCTAGCTCCCAGCAACCTTGCGCCTAGCTGTATGCAATAGAAAATAGGATGGGGCGATGGAGCAAGGAGGCGTGGCGGATAACCCGCGGTCCGGAGCAGGGCTTGGCAGGTGGAAGGGCGCTCCAGCCAGCGCTCCGCTGCACAAACTGATTATAAATAAACAAAAGGGAATTTTTATAAATATTTTCCACACTCATACCCTCTCTCGCACACAGCGATTCCCATTCCAGGGCCTTCTCGCCGCTCCTGGCTTGATGGAATATAAAAATTACTTATTTATGTATATATTTTTGCTCCGTTACGCTTTGCTTTGAACATGTGCACGCAAATTGATGAACAAAAGGGGAAATCACAAAAAAACAAGGAAAGAAACTGCGCATAAATATTAGGGAAAAGTGCGGAGGAAATACCACACAGCGATAAAGACATAACACCATCGGTGTCATATTGTCATATCTTCAGCAGCTCAGTTTATTTACCCTTTAAATATGTGTTATAAATCTACAGACTTCGATTTAAGCTTGCAAGTGCATGAATATTTAAGCTATACATTTTTCCAAGTTTTCTATTTGAAGTTCTCAGAACAAGAAGCTTATTCAAAAGCCTTGATAGTTGTCAAACCAAAACGAACCAATGCAAACCAAGCCTGACCGATGGAAGTACAAGTGGTGCTCCTGCCCCTTGCACCTGGACATCACCTGTGGGCACCTGTAAGCCGCTTGCTCCCACCGAGCGGACAGGTTGACCAGGCGAACAACAATGGCCGTGTGTGGAGTCCGGCAAATGGCCATTTGTTATTTATTTAACACTTTTAAAAAGCATTCCGCTCGTTTGCTCATTAATTTCTCATGCTGCTCTTAACGCCGCCATCCAACCTTCGCCTCCAACCTGCCAGTCTCCGGCAAAAGTGCAAATTGCATATGGTAAGTGGAGTTGGACAGAGGCAGAGGCGGCATATGTTTCATTACCATTGTTATTCGAGCAATTGTTTTGCTCTCTCACATTTTTCGCTTTTTTTTTTGCAGTTTTTCAATTACTTTGGTAATTTTATATTATTGAAATTGCAAGCCGCAAATTGTAATTATTGCGCATTACACTGCCAACGAGCTGCTGTGCACTCCGGCAGATAGCGGCCGCCATGAAATATGTTGCACTGTTGTAATCTGGTATTTACGAACAAAAAAAATTAATAATACAATAAAGCAACATTCACCAGTGCGTTTCAGGGTTCATGGGGGAAACGCCCGAAGTTCTCGGCAGCGAGCAGCGAGCATCGAAATTATTTATGCAATTGGATTTGCCGGCTACAGAGCTACAAATTGCTGTCTTGCCGATAAGCAGGCAACGAAATTTTACACACGCCCGGGGCTTTCGGGAAAGCCGGCAGATAAAGCATTTGGCCGGCAGATATTAACCGCAAAATGCCAGCAAATTTATGGCAAAGCGAAACATAATTAAGCCAAAAATACAACTGGCGAAAATAACAATAATCAAGATTGGTTTTGCGTGCTGCTTCGCACGTGTTCTGTTTCGATTCATTTCGTTCGTTTCGTTTTATTTTATTTGTGCAATTTGCGTTGTCTAATTGTGCAACCGAAAACACGAAATGGTTTGCCTAAATAAACAAAGCAGGAAGGATAACTAAGTTGACTAAGAATATCTGATACTCTTGCATTATATTCCTTATACATATATATTGATTATAATCAAATTAAATAAATTAAGTAATAGCAAGAATTCTAGATTTAATAAACATATAAGGGTATAAATACCTTGTTCTATCTTCAATATCTTCTTAGGGCTTCCGATGCCATCTAGAGATAACCACTTAGCCTGATAATATATGTTTTTTAAATAAGTATATTAAGGATTGTTATATTGAGTTATTTCAAAAGTGATTATACCCCCTATGACAGCATTGAATAATTTCGAAAAATAACGAAAGCGAGTGCGCCAAACCTCATTAAAAACCAATGTGGTCAAAATATTTATCATTTATGTGTGTTCCTGCGGAATCCACGCTCACATAGCATTTGTTTGCATTTGTTTGGACAAACATATGTCCGGCGGCCTGTCCTTGAAAGATTAACATCGGTTTTATAATTTATGACAGGTAGCGGGAAAAATGTTGTTGCCCAAAAGAAAAGCAATATTTCAGGCGGAACAAAACCGCAAATGAACGAATAACTTAGCCTAAATGCGGGGAGGTTGAACATGGGTAATCAAAATCAACAATCGGGTTTTGGGTTTAGATTTTCGCGCATAATGACGACTAGATCAACAAATATCTGCCAAATTGTGCAAATATACGCACACACACACACACACTTATCACAGCATAATTTATATTTTGTGGTCTGCCCGGTTAGCGCATCGAAATTAATCAAAATATTTGGAGAGCTTCGGAGTGGTGTTGCTCTTGCCCCGCCCTCAAAATGCATCTGTTTTTAGCAATTTCGTTTCAATTCAATTATGTGCACGATATCCGAGACTGTATTAGTTTTTAGAGCGAAATCCAGGACTCGAACTCACTCGTTCGGACAGCTGGCAGGGAATTTTTGCGCATTTTACAATGCAAGTTTTTCCATTTTGCCGCATTTGCATTTGCCTTATATTGTATTTCATTTCGGGCTTATTTGACAAACAGTATTAATTGGATTTTTTATGTTTGCACATATATTACCAGCCATTGCGCTTCCAAATGGCAATTAAAATGAGAAATAAAACAGTGAGCGGCGAGGGGAACAGCGATGGATGTAAAAAGTTTGCATTGGCATCCAGGCCGATCAAATGGTCAAAGGGAAATTCACGCTTGGTCGTAATAAAAATTAATTCCATTGTTGAATCATAAAAATTTGTTATAGGATATTGCCGCAAAATGACCAAGTTTTATCAGCAAAAGCATTCGATGCGGTTAGAGCGAGAGCGAGATCGAAATTGATTAATAGAGCGAAAGTTTGTTCAGTTCTTTATCCGTTGTCCTTTTATCGGTTTCATTGCATTTTGCAATCATTAAATGCCCTGCGTGTTTGCTATATAAAAAACATGAATTATTTTGATAGTCAAGCCACCACCACTTGAGAAAACAACAAAATGTAATGCTATTATAGTCATTAATAACCAACAGCGATTCATTTGACCAGCACTTAATAAAGCCAGACCTCAAACACAGCAGATCATAAAAAGTAATGTTGGTTGATCGAAAAAACTGATGCGAGGTGTTTCTGTGCGAAAGGTAAAAAATCTGAAGGTTTTTCCCCATACAGATTTCATTGGGCAAGCAAATAAATTGAAATTTCCGGGGCTATTTTTATTTACTGAATTTTTGTTTAGAGATTTTCAGTGTTCCTGCTCCAGTTTCTCTGAAAGTTGTCGGTTTTGGGGGCTCAGATGCTCCTTCACCTGGCCAGGTGGTTGGGACACTCACTTGCCGTTTAACACCACATGGTCTCACACCCCACCTAACAAAAATGTGTTTCTGTGTGTTTATACGATGGTGTATGGTGTGTTTGCCTGACACTGTTTATTTATTTAGCTGTTGCCAAAGTGTTCTTCAAGCCATGAACTTGATATCGCTTACCATATAAATATTATTATTATTACCCTCTTTGCTCCAGGCCTAAAATTGTGTGTGTGTGTTGTGTATGTGCATGCGGAATGATGGAGTGCAAGTGCTGGTCGTTTATATGCATGGCGCAGCCGTAAAACATGCGGAGGAGGATGCTGCTCCCCAAACAGTGGCCATTAGCAAATATTATTGCAACCCTTCGGCCTAAAGGGGCCAAGGAACAGACTCCATTGTAGCTACATCTCGAGTATTTTTCCTAAGCTTCACAATAATCTAGTGAAATGATCCAGTTACCTAGTGAAACCTAGCCTAGAAATTAAATTGAAAATTACCAAGTATATGCTTAATGAAGTTTTCAATAAATTATTTATTTAAGAGTTTACTCTTTTTAAAGAATATTAAATCAAGCAAGAAGCTGGAGTCCGTCTTAAAATCAGGAATAAATCAGTAATGAATTAATTATCAAAGAATATGAAGTAAGTTCAGATGTGATTAAGGGATGTATTTAGGAGTTCGTCTTGAGATAAATCAAAAGAAGTGGCATTCACATTAGGGATGAATTTATTGTTAATTATATGTCTTCTAAAAATGACATAGAGCTCAACTTAGATTGTCAGAAAGTAATGTATTGTTGCAACCATATATTAAGGTGAAAATTAAGTCAAACTGAACCCAAGCCTTCGAAATTGAATGCCATAACTGACCTGATGAATGAACATTGTCTCTCACCCATCACCACCGA
Source organism: Drosophila trapezifrons (assembly GCA_018874455.1). NCBI lineage: Eukaryota > Metazoa > Arthropoda > Insecta > Diptera > Drosophilidae > Drosophila > Drosophila trapezifrons. The sequence goes on from JAEIIF010047494.1 coordinate 5,891, forward strand.
CAGCATTGGCATTAGTGCGACACCTGGGCCCAAATCAAATCTGTTTCGGGCCATGTTTGCCTCGTTTTGACCACGGAGTAGCAAACAATTGAAACCATGGTGGCCACACACGCACACACGCACACACACCCAACGCCATTTACCCAGACGTACGCACAACAACAACAGGAGCAAGCACACCCAGTCACAGCCACAGACACAGACGCAACGTGCGCACATTAGTTAAGTCAATAGCAGTTCCGACCAACGAAATATACAATAAATATTTACATATCTAAATCGACAATTATTGAAATCTCAATTGAAATTGTTTGTCAGGCCCCCGATGTGCCAGTGTGCGTTTAAATGAAGCCATACGTTGACACACCTACAATTAAACGTAAATATATATACATATATTTACAGCAGGCATTGATATCTGCAGGAAGGAAAAACGAGGCGACAGATGCCATCAGATGGTTAACCCCTGAAAGCAATTGTTGGGCTTAAGCGAGGGAAGCTTAAGGAGTTGTCCCGAACCATTAGTTGCTAGTTACAAGAACTTTATAACATAAACCATTTCTATAATTTCCATACATTGTATTAAGTCGGTTCAAGCTTAATCTTAATTTGAGCTTTCTTTATTTCCAATAATTATATTTTACGTGTTGTAATCCATTTTGCTTCTTCACTTATTGGTTAATTGTTTAATTTCCACCCGCGCTCGACGCCGCCAACTGTGCGTATGAGTTATGGAAATTTTAATTATAAGCTATTTGATGTTGCACTTAGACTGCGTCATCGTTGTCCTTGCCGACCCGTGTGTGTGTGGCATTCGCACACAGGCGGGACCGCACAATAAGCCGAAAGCCGAATGTCCAATACTAATGAACAAACATTTGCATATCCTTGCTAGACAACGGTCTTTGGCCAAGCCTTGAACCTACTGCCCCGCTCCGCTCCACCCCATTCCGCTGCGATTCGCTGCATTGATTAAATTAGTATCGCAGTGTGGCAGGACATCTTGAATTTTACAAATGACCGAATAGCCATTACGCACTTTAATGCTGCAGGCAATTAAAAAACTATATACAAATAAAAACACAGCATAAACAACACAGAGTGCAGCTACCACCAGCAACAAAAATAAAACAGAGAAAAAAACACAGAACAAATTTATGGGAAAATACTGCGAAGCGAATGGAACGCAACGCACTGATAATGACAATTAGTGGCCACATTTAAATTGATGCACTTGACGATAAATGCAATTGCAAATTCAGCGAGCGTGTGTATGTGTGTGTGTGTACAAAGGGTAATTTACAGAGGGAAAAATTGCATTTTTCTGGCGAACCGAGCTCGCCTCGAAATTCACACGTGCCGTCGAAATTGAGGCTGCTTTATATGAGTGCATGCGCATGCCGGGCAATAAATTGCAGCTGCATCGCCAATTGCTTCATTCGCAATGGCTACGTGAGTCTAATTATGCCGCCGCCGAATGGAGCGTCCTCCTTCACAGGACACGCTCTGAAAAGCAGGCTATAGCCCGTAGTCCATAGTCCGCTGCGAAGCGTTTTATGGCCCTAAACGACGCTGGCCAATAAAGACAGCATGCGAGTGCTGCGGCTGTCAACTGTCGATAAGATCCTTTTAGTGTTATTACAAAATATGCTCCGTCGCCCCGGCCCTCCCTTGGAAGGAGCATTAAGCGTAGTTTGGGGTACAATTCGTTATTTGCGTTGCGCACACATAAATTGCATTTTTGAGCAGTCGGAGACGGATGGAGCTCAGCTGCCAATTGCCAGTTTCCAGTTCCAGCTGCCCAGCTGCCCAGCCAAGGATATAGCGCCGGGATATGGCATGTACATGTTGGATTTATCCTTTTTGTTCTTTTTGTCACTCCAAAGCGAAGCGAATCGAATCGAATGGTTTATGGCCGCAGGCTGCAAAGTGTCATCCGTCGATGGGCGGCCGTTAAGTTTCCAGAGTGTTTTGGCGTTCGCATTTTCAGTTTTATAGCCCTTATTTTCGCAAGGGTTATTTTCCCACACACCACCAGCCCCCACCACACACAGTCCCAACCAAAGCTCATTACTCTAATGGATGCCAAATGCAATCCCCTCCTGCTCCTCCTCCTCCATGGAAAATATTCAAATAGATTTTTCGGTCCGGTCGGTGAAAATAAAATAAATTAACTTAGCTGCACGCACTGCATTTTAAGCGTTTGCCCGCAAATCGCGCGGATTTGTCGCACATTTGTAAATTGGCAAATGATCGAAATGCGCTGAAATCCTGTTTATTATTTTATAATTAGTTTAATGCCGGCGGCCTAAATTCGAATTGCATTTCTAGTTTCTCCTCGGGGCGGCGGCCCGCGGTGGGTTAAGAAATCGCCGCGAGCGGAGCGGGATTAATGCGAATGCGGTTGGACTTTTAATGATTTTCACGCACGGAGCCGGGGCCACGCAGTGAATGTTAATTAGAAACACATTGCATTTTTTTTTTTATCCCAAACATGCGGGCATATTGAAATATATGGATATTTAATTATTTATTTTAATTGAATTTTAATAAAAATGGCAGCGTACTATCAGACAACTTTACATTTGGTCTAATGAATTATTTAAATTGTTTGTAGCATTGCTGACAACTTAATTAAATCTTGTGCCGGCTTGTTTGCAAAATAAAATTATATCTAACGGTTGAGAGTCTGTCAAAAACAAATGCTCAAATTAATTAGATAAAAAGGTTTTCAGGTTGAATTAATTTAGCCGGAAGATCAAGTCCTCCAACGAAATTCAACGAAATCATTTTGCATGTCAAGCTCAGCGCCTTGAGGCAAAACTTGGCCATCATTTAATATTTATTACTGCAATTGTTTATTATTTATGTGAGCCGCGAGCTACAGCATCAAATTTAGTATGCAAACGCAGCTGCCGAGCAATCTGCCATCCCCCTTCCTTTGTTTCCCCTGCCACCGCCGCCCGTTTTTCACTTCCGGTGCGACATGCACTTCCGTTGCTTTGCGCTGCGCGCATCCTTGTCTTACGCAAACTGAAATGTCCTTTATAGCCATTGGCTAAGGAGTAGGGCACAAAGCAGCAGTACAGAGGGAAAAATTGTATTTAATACTAAAAAATTCCTTTAAAATATCTTAGGAAAACCATTTTAAAGTACATTTCTTAGGATTCTTAGCAGGACTTTTCTGAAAAATTTATTTATATTATTTATAATTTAAATTAAAACTAATAAGAAACCGTTTACTTAAACATCTCAACCAGTTATAAGGGACTTGCAGTTTTTCGCCCTGTAAAAGCTGGCCACAATTAATTTATGTGCATTTTTTTTCCGTCTTCCTGCGGATCGCTTTTTTGCCACTTGACTTTTGTTACGGGTTTTTTGTTTTTTGTGCTCAACGCTTTGGGAATTTTAATTTTGGATTTCTTTCAAGTAAGTCCACGGGCTTGGGAGCTCGAGACTTTGGTGGCCAAAAAACAAAAAGCAAGCGCCGCAAAATGGCGCCGCTTTGGTCAACGCACGCAGCTCTTTGTTTACTTTTAATTTGATCATGGCATCTTTTTTTTCCTTTCTGGGCAAGTACTTTTGGTCAGGTTCCCCCCCAGGTTGCCGCCCGAGCCGCGCATCAACGCAATTTTGTAATTAAGCAATTTGACCGCGGCCAGTGAAAAGTTTTAAGCAAATGAAAGGCAGCGTAATTGTTTTCTTTTTTCTCCATGGCCCTACTTTTTAGCTTCAAATAGGAAGCTGATGGCCTGTCTCCGGCCACTTTACCCACTTCAAACTGCTGCCAAACGTGGGCGCTGGCTGGCGATGCCTTGTTGTCAGGATGACGGGCTGGCAGATTGACCGGCAAAGTTTTCGTAAATAAATTATGCTGCTCACTCAATGCCAACGGCCGGCAAACGGAGCGAGAGTAGTAGTCAAAGGAAAAGCGCTTATCTGCAATTGGCTCCGGAGAAGGCACGAACACATTTGAATTTCCCCACGGGCAACAAGTGCCAGGCACCGGGGACTTGGAGCCCAGATCCCATGCGGGTTCTTCCCGGAAAACCGTGGGAGGCGGAGGTGGAGCCGCATGCAAATCAAAGTTATTGTCAGGCCAAAAGTGCCCACCGATGCGTACAATTGAGTGTCATATTTCCAGTTTGTTATGTATGCAAAGAGCCAGCATGTGAGGGCCGAAACTTTTACTGTGCTCCGCTAGCAAGTTTTCCTGGCCAGCGATTCTATCTTGTGTGTTTTGGCCATGCAACTTGTTATCATTGTTGCGTGTCTAAAAGCCAATGGAGGAGCAAACTTTTGCCAAACAATCGCACTGGCAGCGCAAACATTTATGCGGCTCTCCGATTAGCCTGGCATGGCATGGCATGGCGTCTTCCAAGGAGCTGAATGCGAAATGCAAAAAAAAAGAGTAGCATACGCTTTGGGGCCCGGCACAAAGGACATGCATTTGCCGAAGCCCGCTTTGTGTGTGTGTAATCAACCGTTATCAAATTTTTTGAACTTTTACAACTTTCTACAACATAGCCGAGTCCCTGCGCTCACCCTTTGCGCCCCTTTTTTGTTCGCCGAACGACGAGGAAGACTTCAACGCTTTACGCAAGCCACTTAACTATTTATAGGTATATATGCTTGGAAGTGTGTGTGTGTGTGTGCGTGTGTGAGGGCATCCTGCGAAGTGTGTGCCTCCTCGAGTGCTCAATAGAATGTCTGACAAGCGGACTTGACATAAACACCGGATGCCATGCATTATTCAGGACTGCTTCCTTACAGGGAGAAAAATGTAGAATCACAATTTTTGCGGCTAAAATTAGTTAATTATATCGAATGATACTTTTTAGAATTTTTTTTGGTGTCGTATTAAAATAATAAAACGTAGTAATGGTATTATGATACTGTATTAAAAACTTCATTATTTAGAGTTTTTATTAGAGGCTTGACATAGGATTTTACGTAAGTGCGAGCAAGACGACTAT
>JAEIIF010047662.1:0-10505 GCA_018874455.1 Drosophila trapezifrons
AATGGATTTTTCTTTTCTCTATATTTAGGTTCTGGTCTGGTTGTTGGTTTTTCAAGGGAAAAATAATAGAGAGTGAGAGAGAGAAGTTCAAAAGACGGAGCCGGCATGCATATATCGACCAACTGTAAATATTTATGTTTATAACAAATAAATAAGATAAATAGATTTTGTATTTTAAGAGGCGGATAAAATCAATGAAGAGGTTTTAATTCTGTTAGCTCTGGTTGTTAAAGAATTAGAATAAATTGTGAATTATTATTATTGCTGGAAAGCACAAGCCAACGAGGAGGTTAAAAAGCGTGCACTTCGGCTGGCAGATCCTTATAGCATACTTTATGGCACTGAACGTAAATAATAAGTGTGTTAGCTTCATGTAAAATACAGAAAGACTTGACCGGGCTGACATCAGCAAATATGTAAATATTTTTGAACAGAAAACCCTTTAGAAATCGGATCAAGAATAGCAACAATTCAATGACATCAACACTGTCCAGTCTCCTGCTCTTTTGTAGCCTACTACAACTTAACAAATAACAACAAAAATAAATGCAAGCTCCTCTCATCAGTATAAAATGCGAATTCTATATCTTTCACAAGACAAAAGTGTGTGTATAAAAATAACCAAGAAAATTAACAAAACAAATAATAAAACAAAGGGCATTAAAAAGTACTAAATAAATGTAAGAAAGTGTGTATAGATATATATAAAGAATAAATAATACTAGGTGCTCGAGTTTGCTGGCTGCTGGACTGTGTTAGCAAACTCGACCGACTGCACTTGGTTAATGTGTTAAGAGGATAGGCAAACGCCTGCCCGAGGGCTCCACATGGCGTATGCGCAACGTGTAAATTGTATGTGTTTATCTGTCTCTGGTGTGTGTGTTAAATGGCGTGTGCTCGTCCGGCGATATGCTGTATTATTGCTCGCAATTTAACTCGCAGCTAAACCCCTGACTTAGTATATCTAATTGACTGATTGACTGGCTGGCTGACTGACTGATTGGCTGACTGTTCTGCCTACGTCGTTTGATGGATGATTCGCTTAGTGTGTGTGCTTTTGTTGAGAGCAAAATCATAATCGAAATCGATATAGATATAGTAGAGATAGCGATGGAACGGTGTGTGATTGGGTAAGTGTGTGATTCAGAGGGTGAGAGAGAGAGTATCCAGATTATCTGGCAAACAACCCACCGCTATGATCAGCATATTCCGTGAGCAGAGGATTGCCGGCGAGGGCGGCGTAGTTCGCATAGTCGCCATACGGGGCGAAGATCATTTGATGGCCGGTCTGGTCAAAGGCGCCAGTGGGTGCTGCCTGGGCGGACAGTATGCTGGCCGCCGTGGTCGGAACGGTCATCCGGGGATTCAGGATCAGTGGTGCGCCCAGTGGAGCGCTGGCGGGGGCACGTATCTGGGCGGCGAGGCCGGGCAGGCCGGCGGGCGTCAGCAGGCGGCTATCCGAGGCTGCCATCAGGCGGCGCCAGTCCTCATCGCACACTGCGGGATACAGATAAGAAGCAGAGCCAACGCATGAAAAAGCTGGTCGTCGTACACATAAATCAAATACGAAATAAAGAAATATAAATCGAATTTAAATCAGTTTCGGTGTCGGTATCATTTCAGCGGCAAATCGTTAATGGTTAGATTTTCGCTCAGGATGTGGGCTACGTTCTCGATTAGCTGGTGGTAGTTCTCGTTATTTTCTTTTCTTTTTTTTTTTGTTTAATCTGGCTGACTGAAGATCGGGTTAGCTTTTTAGAGAGAGATATTAGATATAGAGAGAGTCTTGGTTGACATACCTGCGACAGATTTCGCTGTTGTGTCCCTATAAGTGCCGTTAATAATCGCCAATTCCATAAGTTGACGTTTCTTTAGCTCATCTTCGCCTTCGGCTTGCTGTTAGTACAAGTATGTGTTTTTGTGGCGTGTTTTGTTGTGTTTTTTTGTTGTTTTAATGTATTAAACGGAATACATTAAAGCAGATTAGATTTGTTGGTAAGAGAGAATGAGAAATAATATAAGAAAAATCATTAATATTAAATATTTGTTAACATTTAATTGAGAGATTTAAAGAAAATTATTTATATTGCAAGGGTAGGGAGAAAGGGCAGAGAAAACTAGCATTTCTTTTCAATTTTCTCCTTTTCTGTAATTTTGTTTTACTTTAAGCATTTTGCGAGTGGATTATTTTTTATTAGGCCCCACTGCGTATACGCAATGTGGCGTTATCAGTTTACTTTTAGCTTTTTTTAAGGGGACGCGTTCTTAAAGGTATTCTAAGCAGCACACTTACCGGCACAAGCAACTTCTGAACTTCGGCAACGGCCTGGGCAAGCTTGACCTTGGCCCGGTTCTCGGTGTCCTCGACGGTTATCAGGACATGCAGGTCATCGGACAGATGCTCCCAGTTGGGCTTGCCGCGGTTGGCGTCCTCCTGAAAAAGTGTAAAAAGGATAAATTAAATGAATAGCCCTTTCCTTTTGCACCTAAACTCTTATATACCTCCTATAAATAGCTAATATATTTTATAATGTATCAATTTCATTCTGTTCACTGCTTAGGCATATTTTAAATTTATGTGGAATTCCTGTTACAGTTGAGGGAAAAAGCATTCCGCAAAATAAAAATGCACATTATCGATTAATATGAATTTGCAAATTCCGCTTTTATTATTTGGTATGCAGCGTGGCTCAATCGTTTCTCGTCAGCCTCCTTAATGCACTCATAAGTAAAATATTTGAAAAAGTTAAAGAGGAAATGGTGCTAATGGGTGCAAACAATTAATTGTGGGCGGCGATTTTGTGCCGTACTAAAAATGTTATTGCAATTTTTCGTTTCCCAGATGCTATTACGAATCTTGGCGTACGTGCATAAAATATAATAAATAATTTCCTCTTGCTTTCTTTCGCCCTCCGCCATGACTCTTAACTTGCGGCCCACAATTTATAATCAATTAGGATCAAATCGGATAGAAAGTCTTTTGAAGAAGTCCATCCAGAGCATATTCTGCGTCAAATTAAGAACTGTCAACTGTTGGCCACTTCAGGTGCTGGCAAAAGTTTTATCAGGCATTGCTTCTTGGCCACTTTGGCCTGCCACTTGGCGCAAAAAACAAGGAAAGAGAAAACAAAGAAATCTATAGAAAGAGAGTGGTGGGATGTCACCGAAGACAGACTATGCACTATGACTAATTTCATCCTCTGGCTTTCGGGTCTATTTCTATCTATAAGATGCAAGTAAACAGAACATTTCTATTCTGCGTTTTGTGTCACAGTCGCAGAGGATGCGAAATCTTTCGTCGGGCGATGAGTCAGACGTCAGGCAATTGTGTGGGCGTCTCCACTCTCCCCCTTCCTGCTTTCTTCTCTTAAATTATCAAAATATTGCAACCAAATTCCCAATTTTAAGAACTCTCCTGACTGTCTGTCTTTCGTTCTGTCGGACGCTCATTTGGCCCGCCACGAAAATACTTTTAATCGCCTCTAGACACTCGTTTCATTTTTCTTTCTCTCTTCTCCGCTTTTTCCTTCCTTTTTCTTTGACTTGCTTTTTTCGTCAGGGGAAATTAAATCATCAGAGCATTGTGAGTGACAAGATATATGCATAATAATATATGTATAGCGAAATATGTGAGAGTGCTTGGCAGCCCAAGCATGAGGACGTGAAGATACCCCTTAAAACGGTTTTTATCAATAAATAACTCAACAGAATCGTTTAAAATGTATTCTATGGACAGTAAGAACAACTTTTAAGTATTTATAAATTAAATTATTATTTTCTTTCACTGTCCGAAATTCATTTTTATAGCAAATACAGGCTTATTACTTTTTTTTTAAGGAAATAAACCACATACCGTACATTACCATAATAATAATCATTCAGAGAAACAAAGAGAGGGGTATATTTTCGCCTTTTAATTGAGAATAATTCCCATTTGGCACGGAAACCGACTGTCAACAGAATTTTCATATGCACACGCGTACAATATTCGCCGGCGGCACTATTTACGATAATTAAAATTGAAATTGAAGTGCTCGGCTAATGGCTGAAAATCTTTGGAATGCGCACAAAAATGTGTGCGAGCTTTTCGCGAACATTGGATCGGCGGCGCTAATGCCTAATTTCCTGCCGATCCAAATTCAATACGTTGGAAATTCACATAAAATGCTATCCACTCACCTTCTTCTTGTCGCGCATGGATCCCTTGCCGCGGACCATGATCTTGCAGCCGGTCTCCTGCTCCAATTGCTTGGCCGTCATGCCACGAGGTCCCAAAATGCGACCGACAAAGTTGAACTGAAATGAAATGGGAAATAGAGATACAAATTAGACGAGAGTCGAAATTAGAGGAAATCATTAGCGAATCAACGAGATCTAATTAACTAACTAACTTGGTCTAACGTCCAAAGCTTGGGTTTGCCAAATTTAAAACGCATTAGATCGGATCCATGACTCAGGATGCATAAATGCCAAAGCCAGATCCGTTCAGCCTCGAGAGTTATTAAAGCGTATGACGCGCGGGTCAGATTCGGTTCGTTGAAGGCTGGAGTCACCCACAGCATTTGGGGACTACAGCCAACAATGGGCAAACGTAATATGACCCGCGGCGACACGCCTGAATTTGGCACGATAAACCAATCAGCCAGATAGACACACAAACTCTTTGTGCATTAAAAGCCAAATGCAGTCAGCCCGTCACTCAGTCAAGGAGTTATACATGAGCAATAAATTCGTAAAGATTTAGTTTTACAATTTTAAGTATCCCCTTTTATCAGAATAATATAAATTAAAACTGTATAAGACCCATTAAAATGTACAAAAGTATTATGAATACTGTAAGCTAAGCTAAACTATGAAACTTAAATAAATGTGTTACAGTCATTAAGTTACATTGCTTCTTTACTTTTTAAACCTTTTAATTCCCTCAAAAAATAACTCCTGGCAATAAATATATAATTATTATATTCAATGTTATTTTTTTAGTGTACCAGGCGGCGACATTCAAAAGAATTTTCGCTTAAACTATTAGCGGAGCGTGCAAAAATCTTTTGACGCGCTTGTCGATGATGATGATGGACGTGCAACAAGATTTGCAAGCCCAACTCCGATGAGGCGACCCCCTACTTTAAGCTGCCGCCGTGGCGCCCAATTATCATATACTTTGGCTGGTAGATAGATTGCAACCACAGCCTTGACGAGGCCTGACGATAAATTAGATTTATTGACCAGATCACAACAATTTCCATGTGAGTTATTGTAAATTGCTGGCTAAACTAGTTCTGGTCCCGCCCTGGGGGGACTCAACCCACCCACACACACACTTCTCGCGGCGGGAGCCTCTATTCCGAATGCGATGATGTGATGGGCTGTGAGATACCGGGGATGTTAAGTGCACACACAGTGAGTGTAAGTGTGTTTGCAGCGATGCGATCATCGGCAGCCAACAGCCGCAGGCAGCAATAGCCGCAGTTAGCCAAAGCAGCAGCAGCTGTTGTCAGTCTCAATGTATCGGTATCTGAAGGCCTGAATCTGCAACTGCAATTGCAACTGCAGCAGCAGCAGCGGCAACTGCCACTGATGAGATCGAATCAATTGAAAATTGCCGCGAAGAATGCAGTTAATGCCTAATGGCTCCGGCAATTTTAATTAAATTTTGCGAAAAAATCATTTAAAGTGCCTTAGCCTCCATTCAAGTCCACGAAATGCGAGAAAGTTGCAAGATCCAAATAAAACAACAAAAAGTAGCAGCAACGCTTCCACATAAGCTCCTACAAAATGAGATACACAAAGACAACATTTGCATTGCCTATCGCCACGGCATATCAGTTGCTTAATTAAAAATCCCTGGCTCTGCTCAATGTTTACACAAATAATCTCTTCCATTTGCCATTAAAAGGAAATTAAAATCCAACTGCTTCCCTTGCGCTCCACAAACATCAACTCAAATAAGGAATTAGCAGTAAGCACAAGTGGCCAGGAAAAACTATAAATGATTGCACTTTAAGGGCGTTCTTAACTCTTATTTTATTAAAGAAGTTGAGCTACTTACAATAAGGGAAACTAATAAAGGATAAGTATAATTGAACCTAAGGCAGTCGCAGTAAATCACAAAGAAATGTTCTAAAGACGAGATATCTGAAAAAACTATTGAGTAATGTTCAGAAAATAATCCTAAACAGTTGATGGGAATTATAACCAACATCAAATCTTAAAGTACACAAAAACCTAATTTTCTTTTGATTTTATAAATGTAAAAATAAATAATACATTTTAATGGAATTATAAATAGTTTGAGACTTTCAAGGCAATTTGTAATTTCTATTGCGTCAAACCTACACATTGTAAAAGTATTATTAGATTTTCCAACATACCACCCTTTTCTTTTTCTTCCTTTGTCACATTTTCCTGCAATTACGAGTCCTCAAGTGGAAAAAATGTCCCTAAGAACTTCAACTACACCGAAAATAATGAATTTGAAACCTAAACCAATTGTTGAATTAAAGAAAACCCATCTTGAATTACTGGAATGCTACATATTTTAGATTTTAAATATTTTTGTAAGTCGAGAAGACCCTTTAAAAGTGTAAAATAAAACGTATTATAGATTTCCGTATCATTTTAAATGAATCTTCAACTATTTAGCAATTTTAAAAACTTTTAGATTTTTAATTTGTCTGTAATAACGATAAGCAAACTGTTTGGAACTTTGGGTCTGTAATATTTTGTTGTATTGACCTTTTTGCCGGCGGTACTTGACCAACTTGTAAACAGACAAAAGCCAGATGGACACGGGAGCTGCAAGTGGAGTGGAGTTGAGTGGAGCTAAGTGAAGTGAAGCGGACAGACAAATAAACGCTGAACAGTGTTCAGTGTAGCCATATATGTGTGCGCTCTTGAGAGTGAACAGCAGAGTTTGCTATATTTTACAGATTGTGAGCTCAGATAGGGGGGCGCAAGGAAAATATTATATATTTATACAATTCCTACGTACTACAGGCATTTTCAATAAGGCGAAGGTACAGACAATTGATAAGCGAACTGCGTCGCACAAAGGGCAAACACACACACATAGCAGCCTCTCTTGCCGAAAATACTGAAAGGGAGAGTAATACACAAACGCGAGGAGCTGTGATAAGAAGCCCCCAAGCACCCGTACCCCCATACCCCACGATAGCGACCATGGCAACCGTCCAAGTCGGTCCATATCAAATTAAAAGCACAAAGGTGCTGGCAGATGTTTTCATTCGAAAGCCACACAAAAAGGGAATATTCGATATTTTTCACTCTTCGGGCAGGGGGACTATTATATTTTATTATAGTGTTCTGCTCAGATTTAATCGCGTTGGCAGTGTGACTCAAAGAATTTTCGAATCTTTTCATTTCAGCCGCTCTGGCAAGTTGAAAAGCTGAAATGCATAAGCAACCAAGGCAGGGGTCGGCATAGATCAAATAGATTACTACTCGGTTACTACCAGGCATACATATATATATAGTATATGCGCGGCATGTATATGCATCCGTACAATGCGGGACACTTTAGCACACATAATTACGCTTTTGCTATGGCTGTGGAATACAAAAAGCTCGTCTATTACACGGAAAAATAAATCAAACTTTGACATGACAAACAACAGCAGCCAAAGTGGCAGCGAATTTAACTAGAAAATAATGTTTGCCACAATTCGTAGAGTTAACGCGTTAACCGCTGATATTTTTCAAGCCCCCGGTGTATGTACCTATTAAACTGCTGAACAACCGAAAATGTACATAAAAATTGCACGTAATTAGCATTTCAATGTTTATGACTAATTTGCTGCAGTTTGTAGATTAATTGGCTTTTGTGTTAACGGCTTAGACAATAAACCAAAAGGCAGACAGGCAAATCAGCAAACAGCATCAGCATCAAGTCATTTGGGGGAGACGAGAAGAAGAACAATGGCGCTGCCTGCTGATGGCTATAATTTGGCTTAAATATGGCCGCGTTTTTCCCAGTTGATCGATATGTTTAATGGCGGCCAAAAGACAGCCGAATGAACGACGAACGACCTTAACACGATTCGAATGTCAAGTGGTTCACATCTGTTGATCTCTGTGTGTGGGTGTGACCGACCACACAGTATTAATCAGCGGAAAGGGAATTTAATGAACTCAATGGGATCGATTAACAATTGATTAATTAATGGCCAAGCACAAATGTCGGGTGTTCGTGCCAGAATACAATTTTTGATCATGATTATCGATCCACAGAGGTGGTTTTTATGGTTTAATACTACTCTATAAGATTTTGGGTATTTATTTTGGATTATTTTGTACATTTTAAGAAACTTTAAGCCGGCACGGTTAGATACAGTACGTTTACTTAGCATTTTTCATTGAAATTGCCTCATCATTAAACTATTTCCACTCGTATCGCATCTAATTGTCCTTCTTCCATATGCTTAGCCCCACCAAATGATTAAATTTAACCATCGGAAAATGAGTTTGCGAAAATATAAAAAATGTCAAACATCATTTCTGTTCTGTTCCGAGCAAAATCACTCAGAAGCTGGCCGGCTGACTGGGCTCAGTGGGTCAACATGTCGTATGCCGCATGTCGCATTTTGCGCCACGGGGCGTATGAGCAATGAGCGTTGACAGGGAACAAGCGAAAGAACGAGATGGAGGGAACGTCGCCGAGGGAGCGGAATGGCTAGATACGGACAGATGAGACTTTGGAGCGTTAATAGTTGGCTGTAATTAATTGTAAACTGTTTTAATGCCTTGCCCCGCTGTCGTCCATTGCTCGTGGACTTTAATTAAGTTGCATTTATGTTTTGGAGAAGCCAGAGAAACGAGATTCAGGCGATACAAAGAGATGGATATCTCCGTTTGGCCTCTCCCTGGGATCTCCTCTGCATTTGGAGTCGGGTTGACAAATCGTTGACCATTTACATGGCATATTGTGGCTGTATGGTTGTCAGCCAGCTGACAAATCTCTATTTACATTGTTGAATACGGTATAAATTATTAACTGCTATTATTTGCGACTGCCAGCAGTAGTGAGTAGTGAGTGTGTCTTGCCTAATGCCTTGAAATTTATGCCCCATGACGCGGCGCCGCAGCGCGAAACCAATAAACATTTTGCCCCGAACTTGTTGCACTTCCATGTTATTTGAAACGCAATTTATCTTGCTTAAACACACTCTAGAAAATTTTGAACTGCCAACCATAGGATAATGTCAGAATTTCCCAGCGAATTTTTAGTTATTGCAGCTCTTGTCTGCCCCGAAATGATTGCAATTAAATGAGTTGATTTATGGCAAAACAGCGCCGCTCGAAACGCCCGCACAAAACACTCATCTGAGGGAAAAAATATCCACCCGCGCGATGCCTTAAAATTAGACAGATTGAAACACCTGAAAATATTGGAAAAATCAGGCGATAAAATCTGTGGCCCTCGGGTCGTAAATCTCTGAGAAGATCTGTGCCAGTTTTCGTTCGGAAAACACCGAAAGTCAAAGGAACAAACATCATCATCAAACGCTGTTTTTTCAGTCGGCACATAGCTTGTTTCTATAAATTATGTTAGCCTATGTTCTTTTTAATTTATGACCTCAACTCATTCATATTCATTTCGTTTCGTTTCGGGTCTAGCCCTAATAAAGTCCAATTTAATGTTAATGTTCGACTAACTGCCCATTCTCATGTTCTCAGCCTTACTCTCTTGTGATGCCGAATATTTGTTTTATGCAACGGCCAGTAAAAGGTAATTAATTAAATGGCACATGTGCGAAAAGTTTTACGATGGTAAAAGCAACGCATAAAATGGGTTCCATAACCTTAGTAATAGATGCTGACTTTCCAAATTAACATATTGAAGAGTGGCTCAAGAAATAGATTAATCTTCTTTGTAAGTTTGGCCGTAAGGTTTATTTTTAAGTAGCATTTATATTTAATATTTCTGTGAATGATGTTGAAGCAGATTGTGTCTAAAATCGTACTTGGGAATTGTAAGGTGCAAACTTACGCTTAATGTGTAAGCCGGAGGAAATAAAGGGAAGCAACTTTTTACCAACTTTTTAGACTACTTCTCTGAATGTTTTCGAGTTTAAAATATCTTTGTATTTAAATGCACGCCTTTCCTCAATTAAAATGCCATTTAAAGCAAAGTGTTTTATGTTCTTTCTAAAACGATTTAAAATCATTCAATTCCCTATCATTCGATTGGGGCATCGTCCCATCCAATCGCCCTGAACTGGCGCCATTTGGCAAAGAATATTATTTGAACAGCTGCTGAACAGAAGCCACACCAATGGAGACACACCATCGACAGAGGGCGAAATGCTTTCGAGTCTAATTAATGCTATTTAAATTTATGCATTTATCTGGATCACAAGCGAATAAAAAAAAAAAAAGGAACGAGGCAAAAACATAAACATCAAGAGCAAAGTGTGTCATGCAGTAAAATAAATTTCCTCAGTTCCGCCACTGCGACTGCTGTCAGGCCATAAATATAAAAAAAAAAA
>JAEIIF010047903.1:0-22623 GCA_018874455.1 Drosophila trapezifrons
TTTATGGCGACTATCGATGTTTTTTCACATCACTAAGTAAGGGAAGCGCAGAATTTTTTTGTTTTTTTTTTTTAAACATCGATGTTTTATAGATGTTTTGTTAAAAATGTTAAAGATGTTCGCGAACATCGAAGTTTCTCCTCCTCTAATGTACACTAGTTTTCTACAAAATGATATTCAAACCCATTTATTATCTTAATTGTATAAGTAATTAATTATTTATTTAGCTTGAGTCTCCACGAAATTCTTAAAAACACATTATGATTTCCTCCCGTAGTCAGCATGCTCCTCCTTTGGTTCCGTATCGTACCAATCACGGCCTTACCACACATATATCTCACCCATATATGTAGACCCATTGAACTTCATTTGATTGCCATGTGGAACACTTTAATAAAATATATATTTTTCAAAATCTTTACGCCTCAATCCCAACAAATCGCCAAAAACCTCATCTAAAATGCCACGCGTTAATATAATAGCTGCAGTGTAGATTGTTGTGGACTAAGTCGTAAACTGCCCCTGTGTTGTTTCAGAGGGTTCCTGCGATCGGACACGTTGATAGGAACCGTAAACGTCAAGCTGCAGCCGCTGGAGACCAAGTGCGATATACACGATACCTACGATGTAAGCTTGATGAGCCAAAAACTTTGGAAATACAATCTAAAGTAATTAATTTTTTTTTTAGCTAATGGATGGCCGCAAACAAGTTGGCGGCAAACTGGAGGTCAAGGTACGCGTTCGCAATCCCATTCTCACCAAACAAATGGAGCACATCAACGAGAAGTGGCTGGTCCTGGACGCCTAAGGCTGAAGTGGACTGGCACATACATTAAGTTAATTGCTTAAAGCAAGCTAAATAATCTAAAATAATATATTGTTTCAGTTGGGAGCGTCTTTCCGCTGTTGTTCTCGATTAGTTTACTTAGTTATTCCTCTGTACATACCCCCCAGAGAGAATACAACACAATTATTTACGCTTTACGCCGATTCCTAAACAGGACAAAGGCATTTATGTAATACGAACACAACACAGATAATGTACTATATATCTATTTATATATATATATATACTGTATATGAGATATTGGCGGCGTTAAGGCGATGGCATAAGATTGTGCCCGGTGAAGTCAGTCCATTCCATAAGAGAGACAGATAGAGAGTAAAGGGTGGGAGGTCCATTAGCGCCTGGCCGAAGCCTGATTATGTTTGCTTTTTGATTTATAAACTCTTTGTTAAACTACAATTCCAGATATTCGACTATTTGTGAGTACGGGCTGGTCTCATTGAACACATTCACTCCCCGAACCTTATAGAAACCTGTTGAGAAAAATGGGATTGTAAGGCATGATAGGTTTTCGGTCCTAGAAAAGTGCAGCAAATCTGTTAACTCACCATTGACGGATCCCTTATCGCCGGGCGCATACTGAAACGAGGGATACGGCAAATGCCAGTCCTGGGATATCAGTTGCCAGTCGGCCGCGAGGCCCTTGCTGTCGCGTTCCTTGAACCACACCTCGTAGCTGCGCAGGCACTGTGTGGACTTGGGGTGTTCAGCCCAGCTGATGAAGACCTCGCGATGGGTTACTTCTACGATTGAGAGCTGCTGCGGCCGTCGTAGCTTGGGCCACGCGGTGGAGCACACGCGGAGAAGAACCGCCCAAGGTAGCGGTAGGGTGGCGGAATTAATTACCAGCTCGCTGTTGTATTGCCAAATGGGTCCCGTCTCATAGAGCTTGGGAGTTTGTGCCCGCCGCATGGCTTCCCTTAGAGTGGCATTGGGATAGGCCGGACTTCCCGCCTGCTGCCACACAAAATAGGGATCGGAGGTGTGTGGCACCAGGATCTCCGTGATGAAAGCCGATTCGTTCGCTATGGACATATTCAGGGTGTACTTGTGATGGAAAGCTGTTCTTTGCGGACCCGCCTCCTCGGGGCTTAAGAATATGGCGGCCATATACTGCCCAGGTCCACCTACCCCACCGGACACTGTGCGAAGCACCTGAACGCTGTGCTTGCTGTCCATATTGACCAGCTCCATATCCGCAGCTCGATTACCCAACTTGGCCAGCATTCCCAGAGCTGCATAGACGGGTTTCTGGATAAACTGCGAGTGCGGCGGCTCTGTTTCGTTCATCTGGAAATGTGCGAGGAGCGTACGCTGCGTGAACTCGTGAGGATGGTAGCTGAGGAAGGCGTTGTCATGACTGATGGACTCCAGCCGGCCCAATGGTCCGCCAGCGAGCTTGGCATGCCAGTGTTCCATCACAGTGGATATCAGGGTAATTCCATAGCGTACGTCCGCCTGAAACTGCCGGGGAGTGCTCCAGCCAGCCACAGGATCTGCCTCACTGAAGAGTACAGAGACTGTGGTTAGAATTTGTATATTTTGATTCACAAATATGTAAGTTTAAATTCAAGTTTTCAGTTGAAGTATTTAAGTTAAGTCTGTAGTCAAAATTAATTAATAATGAAAGCAAGATATTGGGGATACCAAGACGTATAGCTCTTAAACATATTAAGTCATCTTGAACTTGCTTTCACGTTGTAACTTGGCCAATGTTTGTTAACCTTAAGTTAATATTATGAAATGAGGTTAATGATATGGTACAACATGATTAAGACCGTGGGAAACTTGCAACACTCACTCATTGGCCACTGGTAGCGGCTTAAGATTGGGATAGTCCTCGTAGATCTTTGCCATTAAAGATAACGAACCATTCACGATCTCCGTGGCCGTGCCATCTATTCCCTTTCGATGAAACGTGAGTATATCGATGGGACAGTAAACGACCTTTTCGTTACACTGTTCCAGCAGCTTCCAGCACAGCGGATGAGTGTCCGAGCTCTTAAAGAGACCCGCCGGTCCACGCAGAGCCCGATACATCGGCAGCTGAACTTTGCCCTCGTAGGAATCCAAATTTCCGGCTTTGCTTAGACCCTGACGCACGGCCTGGACGTAATCCAGGTATGATTGGGCCGTGAGATTTAGTTTATTGTACACATGGAGATCCGGCTCGTTCCAGGTCTCGTAGCGCCAGTTGGCCATTCTAGCGGAACCGTGTCGAGCTGCGGGATGGAGGAAGGAGAATTACCTCATACCTTTGTTGGGTTCCGTATCCGTTTCTTACCCAGCTGGTGGTTAACCGTCGTCTTGACCAAGTGCTCCCAGTTGAAGGACATCTGCTGGGGATTTTCCTGGAAAACCCCGCCCAAATTACCCATCCACTCGAGCACGGGTGACAGGCGCAGCTCCTCGTGCAGAAAGTCTATGAAGTCATCGAACTTTGTGAAGTCATAAATCGGTATCCCGCTGGCATCATACTGCCGGAACTGGACCAACTCGAGCAGCCAGTGGATGCGAATGTGGGTCACCGCACCCACCGGTAGGGCGGCAATCTGGCGGAGATTCATCTGGAGGGCGGGGGCTGCCAGAGCACCCTCAATACCCTGATGATCGATCTGACCGGCGGGACAGAAGCCCACGCCCGTCCAGAAGTGCGGCATTGGATGGTAGACCACATCTCCGCTGGTGTAGTGGGCGTGGATCCTGGCGAAAGACACCATAATCAGAAGGAGCGGCAGCATTCCGGGCGATGAGCGATGCGTTCTCTGCGGGATTAATTTCGGTTTTGTTTTGTCTCCGATTTGTCGATGCCGCCGCTGATAAGAGTGTCTCTCTTTCTCTCACGCCCTCCGCTCTCCCACTCCCTCTTCCTTCCCCTCCCCCGTCACACAGTCCCACTCCCACCATTCTCTTGCTGTGTTGGTGACGCACTGACTCTCTCCGTGTCTGTATCTGTCGGAGGGAGCTTAGCCGTAAGCTAAAGCCGTGACGTCACATAACAGTGGGCAATGTCCACTTGACGAACGGACAGAAAGTATTTTCTTATATTTTCTTAATATTATTTGAGTGTTTTTCAATATTTTTAAATATTTTAAAAATTAATTATCTTTTATTGAATGCAGGCAGTGAGGACTTTATAATAATAACAATAATAATAATAATAAGAGCTTCGTACTTATATTTAGATATCCGAAATTAAGGACCAAAGACATAATAAATTATGTAAGAAAGCTTCAGTTAAATATTATTTGTCAACGTCTATTAGTAATATTAAACCATGAATTATAATTTAAATCTATAAAATTTTATTAAAACTGAAGAGTTTCTATTATTTTTCTTACAGTAATCCATAAACACCCATTTATGTGGTGGCATTATATATAGTATTCATCCCATTGTACGTCGTGTGCCGAAAGCAACAGCGTGCCCATGTTCAGGACTCTCTCGCTCTCACTCTTCCGCCCCAAAGGTAAGGCGGAGATTGACAAAAATAAAAAGGAAAAAGAAAAACACGACCACATTGAATTGCAGTCCCTCATTAGGGGTGGAAAAATATGTTGGCCAGTGTGTGAGTGGGAGTACGTGCATGTCTGGGTGCTCCTGGGGGCGCAAGAGGTGTGACAATAATAATATTTCACGCATCCCGTGTGATAATATAGACATAACACGCTCGTGTCACATCCGAGGGTGAAATTGGTTGTTGACCGGTTCCACATCGAATTGATATGATTTTCGATTTACGGATTTGGGATGGCAGGGATTACACAGGGCTTAAGGAAAAGCCTCGTAAAAGATAATAGCATATGGGATTGAAATTGAGCAAATTGTGGAGCATTTACTAGGGCAGGGGTTTATGGAAAAGAAGATTTAGTCAAGGTCTTAGGATGCATTTTTAAAATCTTCAAGATATTCTCTGTAAGATAGGGCAACCTTTCGACTTTCAGCTTCGAAGAATCTTAATATAAACGAAGAGTGTTTCTTGATATTCGTAGAATTCCCATTTTTATGATTTTAAGAAAATGATCTTTAGTTATTTTGACAACAAGCAACAACCATTATCGCAGCTCGGGTCTATAAAAGCAACATTTTTCAAAACTAATCATCAGTTTTCTAAAAATATTACTGCTATGAAGTATATTCGGTTCCTGGAGCTACTTTCCTGCTGATCCTGGTGGATCTGGGATCTGGAAAACTATAAGTCCTACGACCAGATCTTAAATGGAATAGATTGGCGTCAATATGGTTACGTCTCACCTGTCCTAAATTAAGTCAACGATCCCAAAACCAGTGTGGGCAGGATATGGGGTTACGTAACCCTTAAGGATGACGACAACACCGTGGTGGTATCTATTGATGGCAGCCATAAATCTTTCATTGAATATGGCGGAGGAATCAACAGGGAGCTCTTATGCGAGTCTGACAGAAAATACATTGGTTTTTCCGTTCTCGGGGTGGACAGGATGCCGGGTTTGGTGACTACTGGATCATCAAGCGAATAAAACCATCAAAACCTCGATAAACAATTATGATCACACAATTTTTTCTTTTTTTTTCAAAAAGAAATGAGGGATTTCACGTGACGTTCCTGCAAGGACTTTCCCAAAACCCATTCAAGCAAAGGATTCCCCAGAAATGTTTCTCCAAACTTGTCAATATTTTGAATAATAAGGTAAAATTGATTTTGTAGTTCCCATCCGTTGGCATTATTCAATAATCCACAATGCAAGGCAATTACTCTAATGGCGGACGATAGCCAGGCCCTGACCCCCAGTGGGTCCTGGCAACAATCAGATAACTGTTACCCCCACTTACCTTTGACCGGTGGTCAATCCAGTTAGCCGTATCCCGTCGTCTCATGGTCCTGTCAGTGCCTGGTTGGCCATGTCCCCGAACACTTGGGTAATCGAAATGCCGTCGCAGAAGTCGCGCTCTCATCCGTATCCGCGAAGGATCTCGCCGTACCGAGCGCCGTCCTTGAATCGAGATGCCTTTACTAGGGATTCCCCGGCGGTGGCGACTGCAGCTCCTACTATGCGGACACACGAGCATCCCGTTTTCGAGGACATACGCACCCTACTCTCAGTGCTGAAAGCCAGCGGCTTGATGCCCATCTACGAACAGGTTTCCAACTACGAAGTGGGTCCTCCGACCAAGACCAACGAGTTCTACTCCTTCTTCGTGAGAGGCGTGGTCCACGCCCTCACCATCTTCAATGTCTACAGCTTGTTCACGCCCATCTCGGCCCAGTTATTTTACTCGTACCGGGAGACGGATAATGTCAACCAGTGGATCGAGCTTCTGCTCTGCATTTTGACCTACACTCTAACGGTGTTTGTGTGTGCCCGGAATACCAAAAGCATGCTGAGGATTATGAACGAGATCCTGCAGTTGGACGAGGAAGTGCGTCGGCAGTTTGGGGCCAATTTGAACCAGAACTTTGGGTTCTCCGTGAAGTTCCTGGTGGGCATCGCCGCCTGTCAGACCTACATCATTGTATTGAAAATTTATGCGGTGGAAGGTGTGATCACACCGCCCTCCTACATCCTGCTGGCCTTCTATGCCGTCCAGAATGGTCTCACGGCCACCTACATCGTGTTTGCTTCGGCTCTTCTGAGGATTGTGTACATACGGTTCCATTTCATTAACCAATTGCTAAATGGATATACCTACGGGCAGCAGCAGAAGCGGAAGGGAGGCGGCGGTGGGAGGCGACAACGTGGCAATGGAAACCCCAATCCCAATCCCGCCATTATGGAGCATTTCCCGGAGGACTCGCTTTTCATCTATCGCATGCACAATAAACTTTTGCGTATCTACAAGGGCATCAACGATTGCTGCAACCTGATTCTGGTCTCGTTCCTGGGCTACTCCTTCTACACGGTCACCACCAACTGCTACAATCTCTTCGTCCAGATCACAGCCAAGGGCATGGTGTCCCCCAACATCCTTCAGTGGTGCTTCGCCTGGCTCTGTCTCCATGTCTCCCTTCTGGCCCTGCTGTCCAGGAGTTGTGGTCTAACTACCAGAGAGGTGAGTCACTAAGAGACTGATAAGCATAATCCACTAATCATGCTGAGTGCTTCTATTCAAAGGCCAATGCCACATCCCAGATACTGTCAAGGGTCTATGCCGGCAGCAGGGAGTATCAGAATATTGTGAGTGGGAAAGAAGTAATTAAAATTAGGTGATTAAGCGAGACGCTTCCCTTGCAGATTGATAAATTCCTGACCAAGAGCATCAAGCAAGAGGTTCAGTTCACAGCATATGGATTTTTTGCCATAGATAACTCAACCCTATTCAAGGTATATCTAGAACTTGTACATTCTTCCCGATTTCTTAATTTCTTTTCAATATTTATCAATATCTACACCCATCCTCAGATTTTTTCGGCTGTCACCACTTACTTGGTCATCTTGATTCAATTCAAGCAGCTGGAAGACTCAAAGGTGGAGGACCCCGAACCAGACCAGACCTGAAACATATATCATTAGGATCTTTTTATAAATATTTAATTGTTTTCTTAAATTTGTATCTATGTTTCTTTTAATTACAAATATTACGACAATTTTACTAATCGCATGTACGGGGGACTCAAATAAATTGATAGTTATGTTCTTTCTTTAATTAAAATGATATTTAGTCTGCCCGAGAGATAATACACTTGATAGATAATACACTTTAAATGCATTATGTTGATTCTCTGATGCGGAATTTAAACGCTTAAGAAACCGACGCCATTTACATTTAGGAGATAATTGGATTGAAAATAAGAACAAGTTCATCTTGTGGAACGTAAGGTTTTTTTTTGAAGCTGCTCCTTGTCTAGTACTTATCCTAAGGGGTCCCAACAGTTCAGCAGTTAGGACTTTGCGGCACCACGCGTTTCTCCGAACAGGAATGAGCAAATGCGGTCCAAAGCGAAGGCACCAAGTATATCCAGGACCAGCACACCAAGCAAAATTGTACGGAACTGAAAACGACAAAGAAACAAATATTAAAAACCACATCACATAGGAAAAAAGATCAAAAACACTTACATCCCCTGGGAAATCAATGATCTCAAAGAATTCCGTCAGTTCGGGCGCCAGGCCCGTGGACAAAAGGAGCACGAGCGCCGCTGAAGCTCCGATGGCATACATCAGCATACGATTGGAGCGCAAGCTTTCCATGAAGGGATGTCCCTGGTAATCGTAGAGTTAAAATTAGCGACTCTACTCGATCTGCTTCGTTATAAACCTCACCTTATAATTGACAGCAATGGTGGCCACTTGCAGGGATATGCAAATGATGTAAACCGTGCTGCTCACAATGTTTGGTTCGTATTTGGTCTTCTCGTCGGCATCCATGTCAATATACAACTTTACTTTGCCCACTCTGCAAAAATTAAAGGGAATGTGCAAGGGTATTTCATGATAGTCTAAATTGTGGGCTCACCTGGGCGGCGCCAACTCGGTGGCCCTGCTGGTCAGGTAATAGAGCGTTCCAAAGTGCACAGCAAACTGGCTCAGTATGGTCGTAATGGTGTAGAAATTAAAAATGTTTGGCAGTGGTGCCACCTTGGACAGGGTTTTCAGCGGCTGTTGGAAAAAGGGATTGGAACATGTTACGAAATCCATTGCTGGAATCTGGGATAACTCTACCTTTGCTCTGGTGATAAAGAGGAAGCAGGCGGCAATGAAAATGCCCTGCATGGTGGCCTGGGTATCACTAAACTTGACGCCATCGATGTACAGCACCGACTGGCAGTAGGCCTGGATAAGGGCATTCAGGGCGAGGATCTTGAACATCTGGAGAGTGGTTACCAACGTGCATCGGCCCTGCTTGATGATGTGGTTAACTGGGGAGAGAATACAACGAATTAAAATGTATCTAAGCATAATGGGAACCTCTTCACTTACCACACATGATCGAGGAGGATTTACTCGTGAACGGCGCTGCAATGGAGGCGTCGCCCAGCTTGACCATTGTCTGCTCCTCCATGTCGCGCAGCGCACTCTGCAGGCGAGCCTGCGTTTGGTTGATCTGCTCCTGGCGACGGCGTTGAGCTCGCTCCCTGGGCGTCAACTGCTGGCTGGCATTGTTCGCTGCTGCTGTCTGAGCCGCTGCAGCAGCTGCATTGGCCGCCGCCAGCTGCTGCTCCTCCTCGGTGCGCTTGCGCTTCACCGGAGCACTGGTTAGCAGCGAGACGCCTACATTTGCATGCTTCAGGGCTCCCACATCGTTGGTGCCGTCTCCGCACATTAAAGTGCAGTAACCCAGCTGCTTCAGCTGGGTGATCACGAATTCCTTCTGCTTGGGCGCAAAGCGGGCACAGACCGTGATCTGAGGCAACACGTTACGCATGTACTGATGATCACTTAGTTGCAGATACTGTAGCCCCTCGCCGGTGATGCAGAGATCGTGCGTAGCCAGCAGCATCGAAATGCTTCTATTGCTATTCTTTCGCTCCAGCTCGTACTTCTGATCTCCGTCGACGGACAGCCATTTCCAGGTATCCCCGTTGGCCTGAACGGGCGGCGGCGTCAGGATAAGCAGCTTCTTGCGGGTGAAGCGCAGCTCCCGGGCCACATGACAGGCGGTGAGCGGATTGTCGCCAGTGATCATCACCACCTTGTGCGACGATTGAATTAGCTCCTTAATCACCGCCTTGGAGTCGGGCTTCATGGGACAGGAGATGATCACAAAGCCGGCAAAGGTCAGGTCGCATTCAACTTCTTCGCGCTTCAATTCCCGAACTTTCTGATTGCTCAGAGTGCCAAACTCCTTAATGCCCAGGGCCAGGACACGGGCACCGCGACGGGCGTACTCCAAATAAACCTGTGAAGAAGCATCTTTAATATTTACCCCCTGAGACTTGAATAAATCCACTCACCTTCTCGTAATCTGAGGGCACCTCACGCAGCATCTTCTGAATCACCTCCGGGGCACCCTTCACAGCTCCAATGTGCTTCACCTCGTTCGAGTAGGGCATCAGGTAGCCGGCCAGGACCGACATTCGCTTCAGGGCCGAGGAGAAGTGATAGCGCTGGATGATCTTCAGAGGCTTAAGTTGCGGACGCTTCGGTATGACACTGTCCATCTTGGTCAGGTTCCAGTCCACAGCGGCCAGTGTGGCCTTCTCCAGGGGATCTCCCACCAATCCATCGTCCAACAGGGCCAGAGAGTGGCAACAGGCCAGCACTTGAACCGTATTCGCTTCTGCCTCCTCAATGGGCACACAGGCACCATTGGGAGCCAGTCCAGCGATGCCCTCAACCATGAGATTATCCGTGGTCAGGGTGCCCGTCTTATCGAAGCAGCAGATCTGTACTTTCCCGGCGAAGGGGATCCGGAAGGGCTCCGTGCAGAAAACGAAGAGCTTGGTCAGCTGAATCAGAGACGTGTTCACGGCCAGAGTCAGCTCGATGGGCAGATCAGGCGGAATGATGGCTGTCAAGATGAGCGTGCACTCGAGGAAGAGCTTGTAGCGGTTGCGCTCGGGATCCTCACTGCCCTTGACCCACACATAAGATGCGGCGGCCACGGCGAATACCATCAGGAAGGCAATGAAGGCGAAGGTCTCCACGTTGTTCTCCGTGGCGCGATTCGCTCCAAACAAGATGGTACGCAGGAGCTTGCCCTGCGACGTGTTGAAGCCCGTACGGATCACATAGCCAATGCAGCCGCCGTCCGGAGCACGCAGCGATTCCTTGGTGGGGGCCGTGTGCTGGACCACTTTGGTGCCACCGAACAAAACAAACAGCTTGCCATCGCCCTCGGCATCTAGTTCTGTGTCCAAATTGTCCAGCGACTCCAGGGACTCCTTCATCTGCGGCACCGATTCACCCGTCAGCATAGACTCGTCCACAATGCAGGATCCCCGCAGGATGACCAGGTCGCAGGGCACAATGTTGTCGTTCTGGGAGCGTGTCACCGAAACCAAATCTCCGGGCAGCAGCTCATCGGAGCCGATGTGTCGCCACTTGTTCTGCCGGAAGGCGTAGATCAGGTATGGCTTGTTGCCCATCTTCCGGATCTCGGACATGTTCCGCAGCTGCTGCTTGACGATGGTGCACTCGAAGGCGATCAGCATGAAGAGGGTGAACAGGGAATAGTACCAGTAGTCGTCCATGCACCACAGTCCCACGGAGAATACTTGGAACACAAAGAACGGCGCCGTCGCCCGTTCGATGAAGAGTTCATGGAACTCGGGCACCACCATGTCCATTTCGTTGTTGCCGTACGTGTTGATGGCCCGCTTGACGGCCTCCTCTGTCTCCAATCCTCTCGAAGCAGAGTACCTGCTCAGCAGTCCATCAACAGGGAACTCCACAGCCCGGAACGTCTTCTTATCTTCATTCCAAACGTATTTCGTCTTTTGGAACACCAAGAAATACTGCGTGGAGCCGTCCTCCAGCTTGGCTGAGCGCACGGGAACGATCTTGGAGTTGCCATTGTTGGCTGTGGGCACCACCTTGGCCAGCACATTGGCGCCCGGCAGCTTCGCCCGGCGGCACGTGAGGAAGGCCAACACATGGACGCTCCAGTAGCAGAAGAGCAGCGTTAGAACGTGCAAGAAGGCGATGGCCACCACACCGATAAAGCCCACGTCATTCCATGCCGTCGTACTGGCATCCGTAGTGGTGCTATTCTCGCCGGAGATCAGGTCATTGTTGTTGTTGTCGCTGGGAGTTGCCTCCTCCCCGCCGTACACGTGGATCCACAGGTAGAAGGCGCCCAGGTAGAGCGGTACAAAGGGCAGCACCACGCCGCTCAACGGCGTCGGAATGCGCACGTGCAGGCTCACATACTGCACCAGGTCATCCAACCTGGCAGCCTCCTTAGCTCCACCGGCCAGCGCTCGGCCCGTGTTGTCTGCGTCCGTGTCTCCGGCAGCACCTCTCCGGTTACCTCCTCCTTCGTCGGTCATCAGTCTGCTCCTGCTGCTTCGCGTGACGTTCTGAGAAATCTAACTAATAGTTTCTTTATTGTACGGACATAGCGGCAAAGAATAATTGTGACACAGCCAGCGTGACCGCATCCGGGCCAACAATAAATAACTAATGCTATCTTTTCGGTCTCATGAAATACCGTTGATATATCACTAGATTAAAATATTAACTTTCTGTTTTGATTTTATAAATGTAATGTTTAAATGTAATTTCTATATTTTTTGATTTATTTTATAACTAAAACGAAAAAAACATACTTTAAATCAGTGTTGCTTTCTCCCTAAAAAATCTCAAGCAGTCGAGATTACCCCCTAAAAAATCCAGTTTCCCCCTAAATTCAAAAATAGCGGTTTTCCAGTTTTGGAGATATTCCACTAGGAGGCGCTTTGCCCAAATTCGGGGTTAACAGAGTCAAATGTTAGGTTAATATGTAAATGGGGCACAATTGGATGGGTTAACATGTAAATGGGAAACAATTGGTGTAAATTATGATGGAATTATGACACAATTCGACGCCTTAACATGTAAATGGGGCTCAATTGGACCTAACAGGGGCTGTTAAGAACAACAACAAAAATATTTACCCCTAGCCAGACTGGGCGAGGAAATAAGTCTCCAAACCCTTGCGACATTGGCGTTGCCAGACCTTAATTTTCCCATACCTCGGCTGATTGGAGTTTATAGCAAAAACCGCTGACTTGACCCGTTGTTAACTTGTGCTATAAAGATCATTCCTTAACCGATATTTAAATTAGACAAAATAATTTTGTCTATTTTTAATGAATAATTAATTAATTTATAAGCTGAAAAAAGAAACATACATTTTTTCAAATATCAATTTACAATTAAAGCCCACCTGTAGATTTATTTGTTGGAATATGAAAATAGGAAACATTTTGAACAGTCTCAAGAACGCACGCACGCACAATTTGTCTTAAAAGAGTAATTCCTCTCAACTTCACTCGTCCAGGCTCTCCATGGGAGGATTAACTGCCGCATTGGGTCCGCCGGCGGCGGCATAGGCATTATCCATGGTGGTCTGCGATTCTCTCATCGGTGTGGGCCGCTTGTGCTGGCTGGAGAAGCTCACGGTGATCCGCCCGCTACCACGGACGGAGCTCATCGGCGGACGCATTAGGGGCGTGGCCAGGCGACTGGCGGCGGCCATCGAGGACGGCGGCTGATCGGCCTTGGAACTGGCATTATTAGCCTCCTTGCGCACGTCCACCACGAGGGCCTCGCGAACGGAGTTCTCCTGGAACTGCTTCACCCGCTCCCGCATGGCAGACTCGCGTTTTATCTCCTTTTCGATCTCTGCGCGCCGCTTGTTCTCGTACCGCTCAAGAGCCTTCTCGTCCCGCTTCTTGTTCCGCTCCACGATCAGATCGGCGATCTCCAGGCGCTTCTGCATTAGAGCCTCTTTGTCCAGCTTCTGGAACATCTCGGGCCAAAAGCCCTTCTCCTTCTTCACCAGAACGATGCGGGCCTCGTTCTTGAAAATGCGGCAGAAACTGTATTCGATGGAAAGGGTTATACATTAAGTATGACTCCTATTTTTAACGCACCTGGCCATTTCGTCGATCTCCTGGGTCAGATGCCGCTCAAAGAAAATGGGCGGATTGTTGAACTTGAGATACTGCGGCAGGAGGACAACGTCCGGCTTGCGGGTCACCAAACGATTGAGCTCGATGGAGATCTTGATGTCCTCCTCCGTCTGCGATATCTGCACCATGATGAGTTGCTTGCCTTCCCTGTCCGTTTCCGTTTCCGAAGTTCTTTCTGGGATGTGGTCCTTCTAGCTGTTGCCCTGCGACTGACAATGAGTTGCGGCAGCGACAGGAACTTATGCTTCGACGGGGCTGGCCGGAACTGGTGACGTTTCGGCGACAACTACGACAGGGCCAACTACCCGCCCGGCTGCTCACTTGCACTCGCACATTGATTGTATTTTCCACTAGCCTTAATTTGAATATTAACCGGAGTTCGAACTTCGAACCCCCGAAACGAGCCGGCTGCGTTTCCCATCGACCAAACAACGATTGGTTGTTTGGATGCCGCCCCGGTCCGGGATTCGGGACTCACTCACTTGTCGACTCCCTGCCCACAGACCCACCTGTAACATTTATGCATTTGCATTATTTTTCGGCAAGACAAGACACGGTGGCCTAGTCCAGGAGCTGCTCCATGCTCCTGCTCCTCTGATTGAATTAAGCTTGACTACAGCACGCGAAGGGAGGAACTGCTATTTGCATAGGAATCGCTACTATTGCTATCCCATCAACAACAGCTCCCAGCGACATTGATTGGCAACGGGTAACGGGCTCTGACGCCTGCAGGCCATATTACCTTTTATTATTTGCCTTATTTGGGAAACACGTGCAATAGCATGTAAAGGTAATTCAGTTTGTTTCGAATAAGTACCTGTCATTCCCTACCAAAAACTATTTATGTTCGCGACTCGTAAAGAGCATGTGTCTGCATATTGATTTCCAGAAGCCATCGAAAGGGTCATTTCCCCTGGGCGAAGACATTAGGAATCTAGAATGTTGGGTAAAATAATTATAGTAGGGGGTTTCCCCTTAGGGAAGTTGATTTGGTTTTAGAGTCCATTAAAGCGGTGTCCAAAGTATGCTATAAAATGTTTTAGGTGCCAAATTCAGTTTGTTTTGACGTATTTAGAAAACTTATTTTTCGAATATATAATATTCTACAGGGTAGAAGATAATAATTCAAGAATTAAAGTTTCTTCAGTCTACAACTCCATTCTAATCTTTTGTTTAATCATAATAACAAAAAAATTATTAAAAGAAACCCCAGATTACTAATCAGCGTAGAATAAATAACTATGGAAACCAGGATACTGTACTTTTGGACGTTATTCGTACCAATAAACCTGGTTGAAATAAATTTGTTTATTCTTTGAACTAAAAGAGTTAGGTAAATTGCTTTTTTAATAAATAATTGCAAAATATTCATAATTGTAAGTAACTATGGAGATGAAGAAAATTTCACAAACTCTAATAAAATCGTGGGTTATCACGATACAGCATAAATTAACCATTAATTAATGATAGCGACCCATTGGTAATTCAATATTTCCCCCCACAATTGAGTTGATCATTCTATTAACCTCATTTCACATCGTTTATTGAGCTTTCCGGCAGGACTTTGGCAACTTTACGCGGCTCCTTTATCGTGGTCTGGGGGCACTGCATTTCGCTCCAGCCCACCGGCACCATTGGCACCCGATTCTTTCGAGCATCGCTGGCATACGCTATGACCACGCCGAGCTCGTTTTCAGCTGTTGTAAGGAGGAACGACTGCTCCATTTGATTAATCACACGGGCCAGGATCACGTCGCCGGGCTTGAAGGATTTGTAGATGTCCACGCGGTCCTTCTCCGTCTCTCGCACATCCTCCTTGCGCAGGAGGCCTCGATAGCTGCTCTCCAGCAGGACATTTCTCACGCAAAATATGGCACACTTGGCAAACTTGGGAGTTGTGACCAAAACGCGGGCGGTGACCACATCTCCGGTGGCCGGAATGGTCAGATGGAAGCCTGGCTTGTGCACACTCACAACCTGACACTACAGAGGAGATAAATTCATTAATTTTAGTTATACATTTTCTTAGAAAACTCACGTTTTCCCCAGACTCTTCCATGTTCACAATGCCCGACTTGGAGGCATAGATATAGCCATTCTGTTCGTATGTGCCCACGCCGAGGACTATGTTGTCTTCTGTTCGGCAAAGGCGCTCACCCGGCAGACAAACAATGGTCTCCTCCTCCTGTCCACTCATTTTATAAAGTAATTTGATTTTAATTAAAGAAATGAGGTAAATAACAAAGTAGCATCAACAAAAACACATGTGGATGGCCGGTCGTAGTGTGACCAGGTGTGCAGAGATTTATTTCCACGATCTAACGGAATAGGAAATTCTTTGAAAATTATGGGAGGAAAATGTAAATTAAAAGCAAAAGCAATTAATTTTGAGAATAATGCAAACTTGCGTGCATATGTTTTATTTTTAAAGCCCAGGGGGAAGCTGGATTCTGTAGGGGGAAATCTCGACTGTTTGAGATTTTTTAGGGGAAAGCAAAATTTTTCTCTGGCAACACTGTCTAGTGTTGTTTGCCGGTGCCGCCAATAATTTTGTTGTGTTTTTTCTGGACATTTTCGTTAAAAAATGCCCAATTCCAAGCTGTCCGCCAACATGAGTTACCGGGAAGTCATCCCCAAGAACCTTAATCCGGCGGAGTGGATCGAAGTCAAGATAAACACGGGTGAGCAACCTCTCCGGAGGAGGAGAAGGTCGGTGCGATGTAAAGCATGGTTTTTATGTATTAAAAATAGGAACCCAGAGCACACTGCAGGATCTCAAGACCTTCGAGACCTCCGGCGGCTACTGCTATAAGCGATGTAACAATAAACAATACAGGAACCGCTTCATATACTGGTAAGTTGCAGTCCCACTGAAAGTATAGTATAGTAATGTAATTTTTCCTCCCGTATAGGCGCGCCTACCAGGATGTGCTTGAACTCTCGGAGGTCAGTCTGGACATCTCCCTGCAGAGAAACCACTTGCGGCTGCGCTTCACCGACTCCGCCGTGCTGAACGTTAGTCTTGCGGAACAGGCGAAGACCATCACGCTGCTGGTGGTCACCGTCAGTAGTGTGCATCGGTATGTGTTCCCCCTGAAGACGGCTGGCCAGGATGGGGGAACCACCGCCGTACCCGAGGACCTGCAGTCGCAATCGGTATTCTACGATGTAAACGAGAAGATCAACGATCCGAGCACCTTCTATGTGACTGATAGCTTTGGGACGGTACCGCCAAATGTGGCGGAATCTTATATCTCGCACGATGCTCGTGCAGCCTACTTTGCGGTGGCCTACCAGGACAAGCTGTTGCTCCATACCATGAACTGCAGTTCCGGCCACACAGTTACCCATGAAGTCAAGGAGCCATACCTAATGCCACGCTTTCTGTCCAACCTGAAGGGGGCTCTGATGTGAGTGTTCGATTCCAGGGTTTATTCTTTTAAAAATAATCAAACTACGATCCTTATAGTGGCCGCTCGGAGACCCAGGAGGCAGCCATGTCCATGGCATTCAGCGAACTTGAGGGGAGTCTCTTTATTCTAGTCCTTTACCGCAACAATGAGCTGCGATTGTGGTCAGTGGATAGTCTGCAGACCGTGGCCAGCACTAGTTTCTCCGCCGGCTCAAGTCACGCCGGCTCGGGAGCCCAAGGACGTGAGTACCACCAGGTTCTTATTGTTCGATGTGTACTGTAACGCCCTACTATTTCCCATTACAGCTCAGAACAACCAACTCCGCAAGATAAACGATCAGGACTATTGTTTGTTCATCTCCCACGACAACGGAGCTGAGTTCATTTGCATGAGCATCTTGCCCGATCCCAGCGATAATAGAGGTATCCTGCTGGTGAAGCATGAAGAGACTTCGGCCACGGCGCCCCAAATGGATCTGATCAACTTCGATGCCACAACCTCGCATATCTGGGCTCTCTGGAGCAATGCTGAGGGTGATTTCCATGTCTCGGCTGGACATTTAAATTCAAAGAAGGTCGTTAAATGGGTTTCCGCTGCCCTGGAAGCTCCACCGGATCGGTATAGCCTCACTATCGATCAGGGAGTCAATCCCCGCGAAGCCTATTGCTCATACATCTTTCATCCGGGTCGGTTTGATCGGAACGTGATTGCCAAGGCTCTATATGTGAGTGGAGGGAATAATGCTGGTTAAATATCATATTTCCATTAACTTTGCAATCCGTTTTATAGATGTTCCGACGTGTCAACATGCAGTTCGATGTGAAGCAGCTCTCCATGTCTGTGCTGAAGGAGCAGGTGTGCACGGCCGTCGAGGACGAGATCCAGAATGAACTGAAGGACTTTGTGGTCACCGACGACGAGTACTGGGAGATAGCCACGCGTCTCTGGGACCGTTTCTACTCGTGCTGCGAGCAATACCACATCAAGTTCTCCGAGCCCACAGGGCTCGCTGTTCTCGGCGGCATGGATGCTGTGTGTTTGGTTAGGCGCCAGTCCTTCGCCCTGCTGCGTCCTTGCGAAGTGCTGGAGCATCTTCTGCTCATCGGCAGGGACAGCGAAGAGGTGGCCACGTTTGTAGCGCCGATTTTCCGAAGTGAGCCCGCCATGGCCAAGGGATTTGTCGACCTCATGAAAGTAGTGACGCTGCTGGATAAGCTGATCTCGGACGACATAAAAATTGAGATGGACAAGCAGCTCTACCATCGGGAGTCCCCTGTCGAAGTGATAACCAAGGTGGTAGCCAGAATAGCAGCGGGCAGCGATGATAATAATGCGATGTCATCGGATAGTCTGAAGGATATTACCCAGAAGTTCCAGGATATACCCAATCTAAACCCCGCCGTGGAAATGTTACTCAATGTGCTGAGCATTATCGATTCAGATGCTCCGCGTCATGGTAAGGATTATGGTTTAGGTTGTGGTTTCTTGTTGTTAGTGTTTCTCTATTATTTCCTTTAGATTATTCCTCTTCATCGCGGTTCTTGCAGCCAACTGGAGCTTTATTCGGCAGCGAATATGGGCTTGCCATCCTAGCCGAAACGGTCAAGCAAATGGCCATGATACGGTGAGCTCCACATGGCAAATGGTTATTATTTTGGCTTGCTATACTTAATAAATATTTTGTGATTCAATTGCAGGTACTCCGTTTGCCGAAACCTCTTGATATTGCAGCATCTCGTTTGCAAACAGGCTGGAATGGAGGCCGCCAATATAAAAACAAATATCAACTATTTGAACTGTTATAGTACTTTGGTCTGGATCGCCGACACGCCCATTTCCTCGACTACACCAGCTGGATTGTATTTATTATTTACCTGCTTAGACTTGCCGATATTTCTTATTTAAATCACCATTTTTTCTCAGTGAGGCTTCCATCCAGCGCTTGAGCCGTGCCCAATTGTTCAGTGGCTATACACGACCCTATTCCAGCCACTTGCGGAATCAGGCCAATGACCAGACCACGCTGCTCAGTCTTTTTCTGCAATCCAAGGGTCTCTTTAGCGCCCTTGCCATGGTACAGAAAACGGACAGTCTACACCTGGAGGCGGATCAATTTAACCTGCGCGATATGCTGCTTCAAATCGTAGGATCGATCAACAAGATGCTGTGGCCCGAGTCTCCAATCTACGTGTTTCCCGAATGGTTACTTGGCACTTGCCAGCACATCATCGTGCAGGACTATGTGCGCCTTTTGTCCGGCTGGTGTTCCACGAAAACCGATGCCAGTAAGTGTAGAGCTTTCTCTTCTGTTATTTCAACTTATTATATGTGTAAACTGTGTCTTTAAGGACGCTTTATGCTGGCCGTATCCCTGCTGGATTGCGGGGAGCCTCACAAGGCTGTCCAGCTCTTCCAGAAAACAGCTTCCCATGTGGTTCAGGATGACTTCCTATTCGAGCATGTACTGAAGAGCACTCCGCTGTATAGCAAATTGCAGGAGAGTGTTGCCCGTGGCGAGGCTATTTCAGCGGAAGATACCAAGTCCGCCACTGTTCACTATTACCTGAAAGTGATACAGCTCTTCGAGCAGCACTCGGCGCTGGACTACATTAACGAACTGGCCAATAACGCAATGAGTGGGCTGCAGCTGAACGATCCGCAGCTACCCATGTTCCAGTCGATTGTGTTCAACAATCATTTGCAGTGGGGCCACTACGATCAGGCTTACCACGCCTTGGTGAACAATGCCGATACATCGCGGCGTAAGGACTGCCTGCGACAGTTGGTCATAACGCTGTTCCAGACCAAGAGTCTGCAGCTGCTGATGCGGTTCTCCTACAATGGCTTGCAGAACGAGTTCGAGAGTATTGTGGAGTCGCGGGCCAGGTCCTTGAGCATTGATCAGAACGATGTCTACAACTTTCTGTATGCATTCCATACGGACAAGGGCAATATGCGAAAAGGTTGGTATACCAAACACACTCTTGTTCGTGAAATATAAATGAAAATTCCCTTTTTAGCTGCCACGGTTATGTACGAGCAGGCCATGCGCCTGCAATTGGACAGCGATGCCCCTAACGCCCTGGAGAAACGCTGCTCGTCGCTCCTAGTTTGTCTGAACAGCTTGCATTTGGTTGACAGTCGCTACAGATGGATTGCCAAGCCCACTATTGGCGACGAGAGGGTGGGATCAGTGAACAAGGCCGACGAAGACAATGAACTCAGGGACGAGGAAGATGCAAGCGGTCAGGATCAGGTGGTAGTCCTGGAGCTGCCCGATATTCGCCGGGAACTGGTGCACGCTGAGGCATTACTTGAGCTATCCCATTTCCGCAAAGATGCAGCTTCCTATGACCGGGCTTCACCGGAAGAGCTGTCCTATCTTCTGGCCAGTTGTGGCTTGTACACGGCTGCTCTGAAACTCTCACGGGGACACACATTCTCCGTGCTGCCCATATTCGAGAGTCTGACAACGGCTTGTGTCACTGCCACGGAGGATAAGGCCACGAATGCCTGGAGCTGGTTGCAGAACAACGAAATGGCAGGTTGGTTAAAGGTTTGGGGTTCAGGTTTCAATCCTTATTGATTTCGTGTTCTCCTACTTAGACCTACCCCATCGAAATAATGCTGCCGACATGGCCTGGGCTCTGCTCGAAAAGCTGTTAGTGGACAACGAGGAGAAGAGCTCGACGCTGATACGAAAGAGCGTCGTGAACAGACTTCTCGTCTTGAATGCCTTCGTACCTCAGTGGCTGATGGACTCGTACAAGCTGGCCAACTCCCGGGAGCTGCTGCATCTTTTTGTTAAGCACAACCGCCTGCTGGAAGCCGCTGATCTAGGCCACGAGATGATCGGCGGTATGCTGGGAGCTGGCTGCGAGTATTTCGACTTTAAGCACTCGGTGAACGTTACGAATCCCCAGCTCGCATTTCCCATTAACACAATCGATCTGCTGCTGCACGCACTGAAGGTCAATGGCAAGGAGGATGTGGAGTATGAAGTGGTAAGGAGTTTAAGGGATCTCATTATTGCAAATAGTTGAAACCAATGGAAAACCACTTACTATTCTTTCAGGCTAGCATGAAGCTGGAGGAGCAGGTCCGCCGATACATCGACACGGTCAAACGCACCACCGAGGATAAAATGAGCGTGGCCATCCTGCAGAGTCGCGAGGAACGACAACAGCAGCAGCAGCAACCCCTTTTCCATTAAATATGTTGTTTCATTCAGTTTATTTAATAAGATTCTTGAATTAAGTTCTAAGGCTACGGAGTCCACACTAAAAGTCATCCGTCATAACTAGCTCGGAGAGGAACTTCTTGTAGATGTTCATGAACTGGGCGACGAACGCTTCCAGGTGGAAGATGTGCTTGGCCCCAGACTGCATCCGGTGCTCGTATTCCGATGCAAAAGCGAGCGTCTTTGCCTTGATGGACATATCACAGTTGTTCACCAGCTGCTCGACCAGACCGCGAAAGATGAGATTGGGCGGCACACCCTGGGTGAGAAGTTCGTACAGCCGCTCGCGGATCTTCTCCAGCTTCCCTGGTGTCTGCTCGCTGATGATTTGCGAAGCAGTCTCGCGCAGGAAAACCTGCCAGTCCAGGTCGGGAATCTCCTGGTTGGCTGTAAACGGTGCCTTCGCCACCTTGGCAGCCTCCAGCATTAGCAGGGCCCGCCGGAGATTGCGCTCAGACTTGTCCACCACCCTCTTGGCCAGCTCCACTGGCAGGGTGAGACCCTCCCGCTTGCAGGTGCTCTGCAGGATGGACACGATCTCCGTTTCGTTGGGTGCGGCCACCCGAATGCCCAGGCAACGCGACCGAATGGCCGGAATGATGCGGGACGTGGAGTTTACCGAGATAATTATCCGGCAAGTGGCCACGTACTTCTCCATGGTACGGCGCAGGGCATGCTGGGCGTCTTTGGTTAGCTCGTCGCCCTCGGAGATGACGATCACCTTGAACTCCCGCTGGCCATTAATCTCGATCTGGTGCGTCTGAGCCACCTGCTTGATCAGATCAATGACCACCGTTCGGTCGTACATGCCGGCATCTGAGGGATTCACCTCCAGGTGATAGTTGCTGCTGACCGTCATCACTTCGATCTTGCGGTTGGACGGAGTGGTAAACGTCATGGTTTCACTTCGCAGCCGCTCCACCCCTGCTCCGTACATCTCCCGCAGGAGGCACATGATGCGGGTCTTCTTGCCGGCGCCCGAAGGTCCGTAGAACATGAGATGCGGAAAGTCGCTCTGCTTGCACAGATTGCGCAGATTATCCGCCTGATCCTGTTGGAAAAAATGTTTAGCATGAAGCCATTCGTATGAATATGGCTGATCCCTCAGCTGTTACCTTGTGGAAGTCCAGCTTGGCCAGTTCTCGCGGCCGGTATTTGTCCACCCAAAGTGTCATGTTGCAGTAGTTAAACAATAATTAAACAAAAACACAACTTTAATTTACTAAATCAGCATGCGCGCCTTTTTGCAGTAAGCATTCCGGTGTGACCAGGTGGGAGCAAGTTGTTTAAGGCCTAGCGCGTCTTACTAAATAAAAGATTAAAAAGATCACTATAACTTAATTCCAGAAATGAACTCCAACACATTCTTGCAAACTAGGCACAATTAAAACTAAAACCGAAATCCCCTCTATTACCTACCATTATATTACATCAGTGACATATAAAAAACTTTAACCGGCTATTCTACGAGGGTGGTCCGAAAAGTACTTAGCCTCACCGCCCGATGGCGTTGATATCCTGTAGTACCTTCTCGTAGACGGCTACTGTCGAAATTTCAGCCGAATCGGACTCGTAGTTTTGTTTTGAC
>JAEIIF010047924.1:0-11262 GCA_018874455.1 Drosophila trapezifrons
CAGCTGGCTGGCAGAGTGACTCCCGGGCTCGGATAGTTAGTCCCTTACCAAATTGGCTGCCAGCCAGCTTATGTAGATTTCAGCAAGCCAAACACGTGCCCGCATCCAACTTGAGTTTCGTTTTCAGTTTTCGGTTTCTATTTTCGTCTGAGCAAGTTGACGATGGCTTAGTTTAGTTTTGGGTTTGGTTTGGGGCTTCTGTTTTTTTTTTTGGACCGGAGCCTACAACTTGCTCCGGCCATATTTTTGTAATTTGCATAATTATATGTGTGATTTATGGATTTAAAACTGTATACTTAATACAACCCTCTTCAGGGCCCCTCGGTCATCGTTCCTCCGAAGGGAGGGCCTGTCTAATTTGCTAGTTCTTGGCAACAGAAAGTTTAGTTGGCATAATTGGATGGATTTTCAGTTGTTTTTCTTTGGGTTTTTAAAATAAAGCAAATAGTAAAGTTGATTGTTGAAAGGATGGTTTTTTTTTTAATATACACTTTAATAGGCTTTGTTAATTTAATTATTTATTATATTTTAGATAATTGTTTTCCAGAAACATATACTTTTCTTTTCCTTTTTCTTTGAATATCCTTTAAAAAATCTGAAATAAATGTAAAAATTAAATGTGTAAAAAGAGAAATATTAATCACAATGTTTCGGAGGATGCTGCGGCTCCTGTTACTGCGGCAATAATTTCAATTTGTGCTGCAATGTGACAGGCGCCAACAACATGAGCCAACAAGCAGCGCGGCAGATGAAAGGCGAAAGGACACTCGGCACACAGACACTCACACAGGCATAAGCAGCAGCCAGGAAGAAAGTAGTGTCCGCACTGCATATGCAACATGTTCGAATGCCTGGCAACGGACACGCCTTCGAGCCATTCGAGGCCCCACTGTACCGCCCTCTCCAGATCCTTGCCACTTGTCGCTGCTATTGAGATAAGGAAATTTATTGGCTGCGCATGTTCTTTGTGACAGATTTCGATTTATGTGCCTTTTGTACGCGTTTGTCTGCGAGTGTGTGCAGAGTCCTCTCTTTTTCCGCTCCTGCTTTATTTAAATTTTCCAGCCTGTCCTGTTACCGCAGGCATTTCGCATTCGCATCGCCGGCCTCCTCCTCCTCCTCCCAGTTGCTTAACTTTAAGTGCTTACCTTAAAGGGCGGGGTGGAGAAAGCCGGCAGACAGGGCAATAAGCACTGAGCTGCAATTGAAAAAATTGACAAATTAAAACATGTCAGTGGGAAAAAATGATCCTTGTCGAATCATAAATACTCTTTGGGTTTTTAAAAATTAATTTTGAAGGTCTTATTAATTTTTATACAAATATTCAACCCCTATATCCTGTAGATCGCTCTCTTACTACCTGAAACAGAAATAAACCTTTGCTCAAGGAATCAAGAATAAATTAAAAGTACTTCTAAAGGGTATAGACATCTGAAACAAATATAATTCTGGATATGTTCAGTCCATTCTCATGAAATAAACTATGCAGAAATTAAAAACGTTGTCTATTGGGCTATCTACACCAAGAGGAGAGAGGAATGCAATAAAGGGGGTTTTACTGGGAATGAAATCGAGCCGACAGAAGGAGGAAAAAGAGTGTAAAGGCTTCAAGACGATAAGGACCCAGCCAATATACAGAGGAAGGTTCAATGAGTTGTGCATGTGGTTAATGTCCATTTGGCATCCTTTTTGCTGCCCGGCCATCTGCACTTCGATTTGCACTTCTTTTGCTATCCATGTCAGCCAGTTTTTCCGGAAAATCTGGCCTTCTGCCGGCGTACAGCCTACGGCCTACGGTCTGGTGTATGCCACTTATACATATATACGAATGGCCGGGCCACTGCGCCAGCTGCCTCAATCCCATTTAATGCTGCAATCAGCTTTGCTTTTTGAGCCCGCTGCTACTTTGCACTGTCTGTGCTTGGCTTTATGTTAATCATACGCCCTGTGGCAGCGGCCACTGCAGGCCATATGCCGCCGGGGCTGGGCGGTGCGACTCGGCATATTCATGACCGCGTCAAAGGCGGACGTCGTAAAAATAACTTTTACCCTATCGAACGGGCTCAATCTATCGTATATCATTGATGGGGAGAGCTCGCATGTGCCAAACTTGAGCAATTAACGCTCTCCTGCGTTGCATTAATGTGAAATTGCTCCAAAGTTTTTGGGGGCCAATTAAAACCTTGAGAGGAAACGACAGAAAGAGAGGGAGACTGAGAGCAACAAGAATTGCCACAATTAAATTGAAAGCTTTTTAATCGTTTTACTTTTACTTTCACTCCTCCAGGAGGTGAGCGGTTTTCTCAGTAAATTTTCATCTTTCGGTCGCCCGAAACTTTTCCCGCCTTTGTATTTATGCTCTGTTTAATTGCTGTGAAAAAATATTTTAATTATATGCACAAGCGCAAAAGGAAAATATTTTCCCAAAAATAGCAAAACGAAACGAAACGAAAATTATGCAAATGACTGCTGACAGTCGCTTTCTTATTTTAGGTGGCTTGCACACGATTGCAGGTTATTAATTAGCATTGCAAGTTTAATTGGCTCCGGCCAAGCGACACTTTCCATTTGAGCAATCCCCCTTTCCTCCTCCTCTAGCCTGTGTTTACTTATGCCGTTTGACTTTCCCTTTTCCGGGGCCAGGAGAAATTTTCACTTCGTCCTGCCACTTTTCTTGAAGGCTGCACACGTCAGGCTCGGCTCGCAAAAGTTTTGTTTGTCATAAACGAAAGCATCGTGGGCAAAAGTTAAAACAAAAATAAGGCAAAAAAAAAAGAAAGAGCTGGCAACAAGAAAAACAAGAGCAGCAGAACCAACAACAAACTGACGAACGCAAAAGTAATAAAAAGACATCCCAAGTAAACGAAAGCCAAGAAAAAATATTAACCGAAACCGCCTGAAACACCAAGTTTAAAATACTCTTGCAATGCTTTGGGATATG
The DNA here is from genome assembly GCA_018874455.1 of Drosophila trapezifrons. Lineage (NCBI taxonomy): Eukaryota > Metazoa > Arthropoda > Insecta > Diptera > Drosophilidae > Drosophila > Drosophila trapezifrons. The sequence goes on from JAEIIF010047924.1 coordinate 2,942, forward strand.
CATAAATAATCACAGAATAGGAAAACATATTTTAATATATTATTTTTATATTACAAAATTAAACTGGAAGTAAATAAGTAAATACTTAATACAACCTTTTGTTAAGCAATCTATTATAGAGCTTACTTTCACTTTTAACAAGATAAAATATATAATAGGCAATGTCATATTTACCATTAATTTAGGAAAATTACTTAGCTAAGATCGGATAATTGCCCAAAATAATATTTTATAATCCTTAACTAATCTTTCTTAAGGTTTTATGATTAAAAGAGTAAAAACCTCTTCTTGAGGGTGTCCAGAACAGGTTAAAACTGGCAAATCAGCTTGGTTAGCAACTAAAAAGAAAGGCAATTACAAACACAAGTCAAGTTTTTCAATAGGCAACCGAGGGGAACTGACAGATAGAGAGAGGAATCTGCAACAGAGGGAGATGGAGAGATACACAAAGAAAGAGACAGAGAGAGAGAGCGAATGTAAAAAGGGATCAAAGTTGCTTTTGACTGGTCGTAATTTAATTAAAGACCATTCCCTTTGTCATGCCCCTTGCCGCTTTTTAAGGTTCCGGCTCTCTCGAAATTCTCCTTGCCGCTGACCAAGTGACTAAACTGGCCATTTGCCCGATTCCTTCCACTTGTCCCTCCCGTCTCGTCTTACGGTTTCAATTTTCAGTCATCAAGTGGACTGTTTACGGCTGTCGCTCCGTCCGCACTTCTGTAGTCCCTTCGACAGTCTTGTGATATTCTCCAATTGGCAATAAGTGCCCCGGCTCGGCGATGGTTTCGTTGACATTTTAATTTACATTGAATTAGGCACAATGAAATGAAAGATCAGCCCTGACTAAAAAAAGCCACTGAGAAAACGGGGCTTTATTTGTGACGTTATTTTAAATAAATAAGTGATTAAAATTTGACACCTTGCCTAAACATTTTCGTAACAAAAAGTTCGGCGTATAAGATGTCTCTTTATAAATTAAAAAAAAATTTAATCCTGAAACAAACCGAACCTTGGTATTATTTATTAATAATATTTTATTAAGAAATATTATATAGGTATACAGAATATTACGTTTCCCACAGTGTTGCCTGGTTTTTGCTTCCACTCCGAAAATATTTGTCGGCTTATTTTCAGCACAGCTTAGCTTTGTGACCTTTTGACGTGGCCAATTGCCCCTCGAGTGGGTAGAATAGCCCAGAGTTAGGACTTGTTTCTGCTCTAAGAAGGAGATCAGTCCCGACCACTTGACCTTGGGCAGCTGATGACGAAAGCGTTTTCTAATTAGCCAAATGGCCATTTATTGTTACAGCTGTTCCTCTGACTCGCCCACCGACACATCAGTGTTTGGCATTGGACAGCGTTTGTGACAGTCGTAACAAGTCCGCCCGCCTGCCACCCACCGAAAGCCAAGTGCATTTTTGTTTATTTGTTAGACTAAGCTGCCGTCACATCTTAACTCAAACACAAGCTCCCCGCGCACTCCCCATCCTCCTCGTTTTGGCCAACAGCAGTTTGTCTTTCCTTTTTCATTTTGCCAGCGTCTTTCTTTCAGTTCGTTTCGGTTGGGGCTTTCTGTTTTGCTTGCCGCGCTCGCTTTTGGCCCTGCATTCGTTTCAATTAAACAAATCCCCTTAAGTGCCAACGAGTGTACGTGCATTGGGTGTTCCAGGGCTGCGGATGGGGGCTGCTGCATTGGGGCCACTTTGTCAACACAGACTGAGTCTGGGATCTTTGCGTTAAACAATTAAAGGAATGCACTTGAAAAAAGGCCATTACGTATACGCCGCGTAAACAAAGCACTCCAGTTGGTGGGGGGTACAGAGGTGCACCGAAAAAAAAATGTATACAAAATTAGAGGAGGCTTGTTTTTCTATATTTTTTGCTTGCGGTAGCTTTCGATTAAAAATGTGCCAATTACGAAATATCTTATAATAATAAATCGTTTAGTAAGGAACTAATATTATTATAAACACACAATGATTGTTAATTGTTTGATTGGTTTATGCCTTTAAATAAACATTTTTTATATCAAAGAAAATACCCTAACTATAGAAAATGTGTGTCATTATCGGAAAAACAAACTAATTTAACATTTTGCAAGCTTATTTATTATTTAAGGTGTTCTTACAATTGGTTCCTGAACAATCTCGTAGTATTTTTTCAGGCGCTTTGTAATTAAACTATCCTCTAAGTATTCACTTGTGTCGCCAAGATATTGTATAAATAAATATATTAAAAATATAAACAAATTTTTAGAGCACAAACAAACCCAAATTCTGCTTAAATACGTTTATTTCCTCAGTGTTGTTAAATCAAAGGTGCATAGCTAGCAGCAGGGGACAGCCGATGCGAATGCATTGTCTGATGATAAGTGTTTGATGTGTCGTGCTTCCAGTTCCCATTGCCCCGGCCCGCATATATTTGCATACGTGGGATCTGCAGGTGGGTGCCAGCCAAAGGATGCCAGGATCCAGAGAGGGGGCAGGGCAGGATGCCAAGGATTCACGGGATTCTGGATTCAGGATGCAGGAGTGCAGTCGCCGCTGCCACTGCTGCCACCGCTCACAAAGTATAACTAAGCGCTGCGGATTTGATGATGTGACGTTGAGTAAAGATGATGGATTCATCAGCGTATGCAAAATGCTGTCACACGCTTTGTCGTCCGCTCCTTGGCATCATCATCCAACCAATCCCGCTTCCCGTTCCCGTTCCCGTTCCCGTTCTCGTTCCCGCTTCCGTTCCCATTCGCGTTCCTTTTCCATGTCCTTGGCTGTCTGTGTGCTCATCAACATCAGCATCAACATCATAGTCGGGACGATGTCGCCTCGCCGGCGATGATAAACGAACGTGATTTTGTTGCCGGCTTTCTGTCTTTGCAGTCAGTGGAGTCCTGCCTGGTAAGGATTCCCCCTGTTTCTGGCCAAATCCGTCTGCTCCGCTCCGTTCTGCTCCACGCGCTGCCATTGCATAAGTTCCCAGCGTTTCAGCGTGCGGCGCATAATGAAAATTTCATGTAAATGAGCATGAAATATCTTTTCCATTTTCAGTCAGCCAGCCAGTCAGTCAGGCAGTCAGTCAGGCAGTCAGCCAGTCAACGTTGGCCAGCGAGACAAATGTCAGCTTATGAATTAAAATGCCTCATGATGCTGATTTTGTTTCCCCCGCACAGTCTCTTTGTTTTGCGCGCAATCTGTTCTATTTGTCTACCAGAGCGTTTTGTGTCTATATGTATATAATCCGGCAGATAATTGTGCTTGATCTTATTGCACTGGCTTTGGCCATCGACTAGCAATACGAATTCGCATTCTAATTAGCGCGAAAGGTGGCGCATTAGAGATGTATTTTGAGGAGAAATACTCGCTGTGATATATCGGCAAAAAATGTCTAGTCAGAAATTATAAATAATAATCGATAATTATATAAAGAAATATATAAATAGGAGAATATATCCATCGAATTTAATAGTGATTAAATACTGGGGACTTAGCACTGCTTCATATACATTATTATCATTTGTAAGGTTTTCATTTGAAATCAAGCAGGAATACCATAGGATACATCACATCGATTACAACTATCGATATTAATAGCTGTGTACGATGTTCCTTGACATCACTAAGGTGAATTAATCCACCCAAGGCGAGGAAGGTGCTTCTGACATGGCCTCGTGTCGAAGCATTGTGAGCTGCCCCTCGCGAATGTAAACCACTTGATAATGAGCATGACACCTTGACGCCGAGGGCGCGGCTGCACCACCCGGACCACCAAGACGTCTTGTCTCCGCTGACCTCTGGGCGGCAATTTAACCACTAATTACATGCAGTGTCAGGCGGGACAGCCTTCTGAGCCCTGCGCCCTACGCCAACTCACCTGGGGTCATAATTAGTGTAAGCAAATGGAGAAAAGAAATCTTAGACAGCTAAAGGGAAATAGGCAAATTAACAAGAAAACCACAAAGACGAAAGTGAAAAGGCAAGGTAAAGTGGTATATAATCTGATCGCTTAGGTAAATAATTGGACTATCGGATACCCGATAGTCTGATAGACTTCGTGATCTTAATCGTTTATCTATTGCCTTCAGAAGGAAAAGAAAATCTATTTCGGCTCTTAGCTAAATGTGTAGATTATACCAGTGACTAATTGTAGGTAAGGTTAATGCCATCTCCTACCTTAGTTTTCAGCATTATCTAAACATTTAGCCTTAATATCTTTTCAATTTTTTAGTCCCGCTTGCATTTTAAAAGATTGATTATTCTTTGTTACGCGTTTACTATCAAAAAACGATGTAATATATTTTTTTACTGCTTCACTGAAGAACTTGTAATTCTTGATTGGTTTTTTACGCAAACAAAATACCCTTCGAGTACGGGGTGTGGAAGGTATAAGAAAAATTGAAGGAAATCACAAACTGCGCACAAAGTTGCGGCCAGGTCAGGTTGATGTCTCCCAGAGCTGCTGCTTCACAGCGCATTTGCTGGCCAAAAGGTGTGAAAACACAAACAGTTTGTTGCTGTTTTCTGCATCTTGGCCGCTTATCCTTCGCTCCTTATTGCCCCGTGCCCGAGCCCGTGCCCGGCGCCCTGCTGCCAAACTGTAATTAAAATTAATTGGAGGCTTTGGCAGTGGTCAGGCTGAACCGGTCTGAGCAGAGCACCTTAATTAACACGCCTTTGCTGGAAATTTGCTAATGAATTTTCACGCTTTAAAACTCCGGAGGCCCAGAGCAAAAAGGCAGCCGGACTTAAACGAAATTACCGCTGCCGCTCTTGGTCTCTGTAACTTTCTGTTTACTTTTCCAGCTTGCGCAGAAGCGAAACTTTGCGAAAGTATCCCAAAAGCGCACTAAACAAAACAGTCAATAAATTGTTTACATGGCAAATTGATCCCCAGCGTGCATTAGATGAGAAAAAATGAGTTGACTTTGAGTGAGAACAGCAACAACACCGAGCGGGCATCGGGAGCGGCAAGGACCGAAACGAAGGAGCAGTCCCTCCGAGTCCCTCAAGCTGCAAACTCAGCCCTGGACACTTGGGCCATTCATAAATATCAAGATCTGGTAAATAGAGACGGAGCATCGACTTGGCCGGGATGCCTAGCTGCCGGGTCGTGTCCAAAGTGTTTTATGTTGAGATAGGTCACAGAACGCCTATGCGGCGTATACGTAACATTTAAAATGTGGAATTTAATACTGCTACTATTCACATTTTAAATAAAATATAAAACAGACTAAGTACATTTTACCATTTAATTACTATATACCATTGTTTATGATAAAACCAAGCTTGATTTTAATATTATAGTAATATTTAATGCTTTACTAACTTTCTATTATAAACATTTTTATTTTTCATTTTTATTTACAAAATAAATTAAAATTAAAACATGTAAAACAGGAAAGGATACTAAAATGAAGCGATTTAATTAAATAAGGGGATCATATGTTAAGTTTTAATTCGATATCGATAATAATAACGCGTATAAAAATGCACTGCACTGTTCAGCTCGGAATCCTGAAGAATACTAAGCATTCTGGTTTCTTGAGAGTCAAAGGCGCTGCTTTTTGCTATTAAAATCGATAATGTACTGGTCTTAATATAGTAATACCGAATAGTCGAAGGATCCCTTTCATGATGCAAATAATAGCTAGTAAGAAAGTAAAATCAATATGTACATATGTGCAAAGGATTTTCGAATTGTTCCTTACTTCCTTATACCTTCCTTCTATTTTTTTTTTCCACAATTAAGATGCCAAATGTATAATTTATTAAACACCTTTAATTGAATGCTTATTTCCGATAATGAAGCTTAAATGCCACTGCTAATATAAAGTATACATTTCCTAATCTGAGCCAAAACACAAGCTTCTGACCAGATAGCTGCGGAATTAACCCCATTGTTTGCGCTGCTAATGTGCCTTCGATAGCTGGCCGTGTTTGCTTTGGGCCAATGGAGCCGTGGCTTGACCCAAATATTTATGCGCTAACCCACCAATTTGCCTATTTGCTGATGGCCTAAGTGCAGTCCGCACACAGACGCAATAATAACATGTGCAGGCCGGCCAACAGAGAGACCGCCTTCCTCGCAAGTCCGTTAAGCTTAATAAGAAATCGATAATAATCAAAGCCATGACAGCTTTACATGCGGTGGTCCGACGATTATGACGACGGCGATGATGACGATGATGCCCCATTCCAGCGGTCTGTCTGCTTTATTGCGGATGTGCAGCGCGGCGTATGAAATTAATGCCATTGCGGTTTGTAACACATTAATTGATAATTAATTAAACATTGCGCAAAACGGCGAGACCTGCGGCTAATAGTGCATTTTCTGCCCAATCCCATGCCCCCCAGTGTCACGCATACGCACTGATGCCACCACATGCTCTCATATTATACAAGCATACATATAATCTCTTCACAAAAGGAGGCGTGACAGCTCATAAATGTTAAACATGAATTCCGAACAAGATATTCAAAGTGCGGGTAATAATGTACTGACTGGCCTACGACAAAATTATGTTTGGGTTAAAAGCAAAATTAATTTCTTCAGCAAAGTGCAGAATTGTGTTATCGATTTACTGTCACAAACTTCAGCATTTTTGGTTTAATTACTCAGATATAATTTTGGGTCAACTTACCATCAGTTGAACTATTTTATTAAATTCAACCAGCCTACTTATAATAATCTAAGCATACTGCAAACCCATTAAACTTTTAATACTGATAAGCTATTTGTATTTAGTTTATTTAATATAATTGGTAATAGAACAAAGGTGTAAGAGATGACTGTTAAATGACTATTAAATCGAGCAATAAGGCGTTTGCAACTTTTGCGCATTAAAATATTTCGACAAGCAAATTCATAAATAGCCGTAAGTCCTTTTAATGTCAACAAATTTATTTTGAATAAATATTTGGAGGACTTTTGGCTTAGTTGACTATTCCACGAGCTGCACAAGATGGCAATGCATTTAATAAAATACGGAAAATGTGTCGAGTTAAATAAATAATCGTAATCCGTTGGACCTTCAACAGTTTCCTGACTGCGGCCCGGAATGCACTCAGCTCAGACTAAGCCAAGCTGAGCTGAGGAGAAATAATGACAGGGAGCAAATAATTTTCCATTTGGCCGGAATGGCCTTGAAATGCAATCGCACCTCCCCACTGGCCCACTGCCATCCTGCATATAGTTTTCACCTGGGCTTGGACTTGGATTTGGATTCCAATCCCGCCCCGCCCATTTTCCTGGCGTTGCAAACTTTTCCACCTCGTTGGGTCATGCGGCGCGTATTTGTGTCATGGAATATTTTCCAAGCTGCGGAGCAGAGTTTTCCCAATTTTTTTTCGCTTGGCATTCTTTTCTCTCGTTTGTAGCATGCCCCAGATGCTTAAGGCTTGTTCCAGGCAGCGACTTGGCCGCATATTTGCAGCTGCACCCCCACCCCTGACACCCCACAATGCCGCACATATTTCGGTGTGTGCAAAAGTTGAAATATATTTCATATTTTACTCGGGCCTGGGGAGTTTCGGGCTCTCTTAGCTGCACTGCATGGCGTATACGTAATGTGTAGTGCTGCTTCTTAAGAGTGCAATAAAATGTTTTGCGCTCGCAAAACTTTTGTTTCAGCTTCTACTGCAAGGCAAAACTCTTTTTCGCCAAATACTTTTGTGCTGCCGCCGAGTTTTTAGTGGGATTTGCAGTTTTGTTTCGCCTGGTCGTCGCTTCCTATTGCCATTGTCCGACCGTACAATAAAAACAAAAAAAAAAAACCCAAAAAAAAAAGTAGAGTGTCGCCAAAACGGGCATTAGACACTTTTCCCGGCATCGCCAATGCCACTGCGATAAATGGCAGCCAGATGGCTGTTAAACTTTTCGGGTTTGCGAAGTTTGACTAAGGTGGCAAACTCGTTCTGCTGCAAAAGCAATTGCTGTTTGAAAGATTTTGATGATGAGGGAAGCACAATTGATTCACTTGAAAGTTTAGCAGGCCTTGGTTCATAAAGCTCTGGCAGGATTCCACTGCAAATTGGGGCATTATATCTAAGGAATAAATGCCGAGTTCTGACATGTTTTAATATAATTAATCAGAGCTAGAGAATTCTATGAATTTTTAATTTAAATAAAATAAACCTCATGCTTAATGCCAGTCCAATTATGTCAAATATATTTTTTATTCTACTTAGGACTGTTTGCTACCGTTCCTGTCAAAATTTAGAGGCCTGATAAATTTCCGGCTAAGAAAATTTGGTTCTCTACCGTGTCTATTAGCCGGCACCCAGACTGCCTGTAAAATATTTTCCGGCCCGAAAAACAAAAATTATTTC
>JAEIIF010048021.1:0-14190 GCA_018874455.1 Drosophila trapezifrons
GAGCACCGAGCACCGAACGTCGAACGCCATTAAAGTCAAATGCTCTACGGGGAATTTCGAAGGCGAACGCGCCTGCTGGAAGGTGGCTAAGCATCCGCCCTTATTGCTATTGTGTGTTTTTGGGTTTTGGCAAAATACAAAATCACAAAATCACATAATGACAAGGACAGCGCCATGAAAACAACAAGAGCGCTGCCAAAATCAAAGTGTAAAATGTTGAAAATCGAATTTCGTCCCAGCATTGAAAAGAAAGAAAAATAAAACAAGAAAAATATAAAAGGGAGGCGGCGGAAACGGATGTGCGGGATGGATGGATGGATGGATGGTGGGAAGGCGAGCTGCGGGAAATGGCGAGGTGACTGTCAGACATGCCATTATTTGTTGATGTATTAAAGCTTTTATTTACATGCAGGTGAGCGCCATTTGTTTATATTTGTATTTGTATTCAATCAGCGTCAACAAGAGCCCAGCAACAAAAAAAAGGAGAAAAGAATCGAAAAATCACATGAAAAGTGAAGGCAAATCAAATAAAATCAAATCACTGCCTCGCCGCCTCGCTGCCTTGCTGCCTCGCGCGTGTGTGTCAATTTTTTCGTAGGATTGCCGCAGTAGCAAGAAAATGTCAGAGCCCAAGTGGTAAACACTCTGGGGCCTCTTCAATGGCTTTTTGGGCCGGCTAATGGCTGCAATTTCGCGCTGTCGGTTCATTATCATTCCTGCGATAATGTACTCGGCGCTCTGATGCCGATGATTATGTTGACTGACATGCCGGGCCATCGAGAGCTGGGAAACTAGCTGCTCGGATAGATAATAATATGTCTAGGCCAACGCCAAATGGGTTGCACATGGCCTACTTGCCGATGGATGTCCTTCGGCGGTGGTGGTGATGGTGGGTGGAAAGTGGGCAGTGGATGTGGCTGGTAGCTGGTAACTGGTAACGCCATTCCATGTTCCATCAGGCAGCGTCGTAATGAAGCTATAATTAGATAAGCGCAGTGCCGCAGCGAACTACTCGCAAAGCCCACCAGCGGGAGCCGGGCAGAGGCAGGGGCAGGAGCAGCAGGGTATCTGCTCCTGTGCCGTGTGTATCTCACGGCAACACACACGCACACACTGGCAGCTGCCTCTGTATTTTTAGCCAGCGAAATGTAACAAACGTTTGACTAACCAAACTCCAGCTGACAGATGAGCAGGCCACCAGATGGGCGGGTGGGTGTGCCAGCACCGTAGATGGAGACCGAGTGAGTGTGTTTATGAATGGCTGATTCCTTTCCTCGGCACTCATCCATACAATGGCCTCGCAAAGGAGGAGTCCTGTCTATTTGCTGGCAGCTAGTTAGTTGGGCATACATTGTCAACGGGCACCCGTTGCGTATACGTAACGTGGCATGATTTTCGGCAAACGAATCGATTGAGTTATTCCGCTGGAATTGCGATTTGTGTTTCTCTAATCATGGATATAATTGAATCTGCAAATTGACTGAAAGGACTCCATATATATATGTATATACCTATACAGGGCGTAATTATGCGGCTAAATGGGAAATTAGGGATATTATTGTTACCACAATTGGACCCTTTAAGGGTTACAAAGCCAGAGTGCTGAAAGCCTTTGCTGGCTTTCTAATTGCCTGTCTAATTGAGCCCATAATTGAGCTTATATTTGCTGTCAATATAAATCGAGTTCTTGATTTGAAAAGTTATTTATTCAATTAAAACCAGTCGATACCTTTTGGCCGCAAAAACTTTTCCAATTTCCCCCGATTGAATTAGATAATTGGAGCGTCACTCAATCAAATGCCAGACAAAGCACCATTATTTCTATGGCATAAGCTTATTAATAACACACTCGCATTTATTTTCAGCCAGGTCATTTATCAAAACGAGCTCACAGAGCTCCGCCCAGCTGCAGGTCGTTGCAGTGTCGGGTTCCTCAAGGTCGTAGTTTCCCAGCTAACAGACCTGGTTATCCGCTTACTCCGACCTTGTCGAGCTGGCCAATTAAGAGCCAAACAAAGTGCGGTCTTGGGCAATGAAAATCAAATCAGATCACGGAGCAGATGAAGATGCTGGCAGTTCAGTGAGAGAGACGGCTCGAGAACGATAGCCCATTGAGCCATCAATCAAACAATCACTTAATGAACTACTTCAAACGCAGACGATGGCTCATTCTCACTTTCACTTTCGCTCTCGCCAGCCCCAACTACCCAGAAACAAAAACACGAACAACAATCGCAGACAAACACGCCAATTTCCACTCACAGTTGTGTGTTTTCCCGTTTTTTGGGGCATTAATTGCCTGGCGCTGCTTTTGTGCCATCGATTGAAAAAGTTTTTAGCAGGCCACCCTCTCATCCTCATCCTCATCCCTCTCCTCCGACACTTAAGTACTTTGCCACAAAACTTTTTCCAGCACATAACGCTTAAAATGCGTTTAATTGAGAGTCATACTCGAAGGAGTCGGAGTGGGAGTCATCCTGGCGCCAGTTCGTCTTCGGGGAAAAACCCGAAAACTTTTCGCCCAACTATTCAAACAATTTTGGCCCAGCAAAATATTATTGCAAATAATTCGTTTAGACAGTTTACACATTGTTAGGCGATATCCGATCTGGGTCAAATTTAGCTTCGAGGTATTTTTCTAAAATTTCAATTGCTTTCCTGCCTCCTGCTCTCAGCTGTCAGCTCAGGTGGCGGCCAGGCTCATCCGGAGGCGGAGGGGGGTTGAAATTAATATTGAAATTGTGGCCACAAATTCCACTTGCAGTTTGGCCAAGCGAGGTATATCCCGAGAAGTTGCCTCCGTCTTGTGTGTGTATTTCTGGCGGCCGACCGCAATTTGCCGAAAAACTTTTGAACTTTTTCGAAAAGTTTACTTTATCAACTTCTTGTTCATAGTTGGCTTAGACAAATCAAAAAAAGCCCCTGAAAACGGACGGCTCAGTGGGAGAAGGAGGAGGAGCAGGTGGAGGAGGAGACGAAGAAACCAAATTACTACCCTAATGCCCAACAAATCGATCCCCGGCTACGTGACAGTTGCCAGTTTAATTAAAATGAAATGCGCTAATGGAAATCCAAGCCCACGCTGCCACCCACCATGTGGGGGGGCGGTGAACCGCATTTCGTTATGATTAAACAGGCCCACGACGAGGAGTCCTGATGCGCGAATAAACAGCCATCAGGCAGGACCCGAAACGGAGCTTCTGGGAACGTAACTGAAGTGAAGGCAGGCGAAAGCAAGATCCAACCGAGTGTGTGTGGAAAGCATTTTCAGTCGGTCATGTCTATATTTCGGTACGTGAAATATTTATAATTCCATTTTGAACAGCTCAAGGCAAAGGATAAGCTCGGCGCGGCCCAGACTTTATTTTTAGGCACTCGAAACCAGAGCCAACGTGGGCAGGTGTGCCCGGTGGGAGGAGGGACAGGTGGGCGCCGCCGCCGAGGTGAGCACATACCGACAGCCATGGCCCGAGGGCCACTTAAAGCATAGGAAAACTATTAAAATTTATGCGTGGCTAACAAGAAAACAACAAAACTGTCGCGGCCATTACCACACTCACACAGCCGCAGCCACACACAGACGCACGTCAGGGAAAAGGACGAAGGACGAGGAACGGAGGGACATGTAAATGCTGACAAACAATAAAATGTGGCCAGCGAGGCAGCGCGGATGGAGTAATCCCTCCTGCTGACAAGTGCCAGGACCTTGGCCGGAGTTCGCTGAACTGGCGAGCGGAGCATAAGAGCCTACAGCGAATCCTGGTGGGGACACCCCGGGGATATCCAGCGGAAAATATGCCATATGTGGCGTTAAAATTCAAGTCCACATTTCAAGTGGTTGCGGTGTAGACCACACTGCGTATACGCAATGTAATCTAATCTGGTCTAGCAGTGAAAATAGGATCGAATTAGAAGACAGTTTAGGTGGTAAGGAAAGGGGAATATTCTAGAAATATTTCGGGTATTCTTCTTAAAGTTTAGATTGAGCTCATAAAATAATGTTAGCTATAACTAGACTTAGTTATAACTTTACTTTAAACATATTTGTATCATCGTATTCACAGTTAGACGTTTTAAATTAAGTATAAACGGTATTTTCGGATAGTATCATTAATGTTCTGAGCTTCCATTCAGAAAAGTTATTCCAGTTTGAATTATAATATCCCTTTAAGCAGCTTAAGAGCAAAGTTATGGTAAAGTTTTCCACTGCCTATCGCGATTAATTATAACGACCTTATTATGAAAAATTAAATAACCAAATATATTATGAACTAAGGCTGCTTTAGTAAGCTAATTACAAGAAACTTTTCATTAAAAAAGGTAAAGCTCTTTATCCGATTTTTTTGCGCATGAAAGTTGGTTAATTCAGTTAACAGGAAAAGTTTTTAATTTATGTTCCTGCCAAGCCATCAGGATTTCACTTTTTTTCAAGAACCAAACTAGAAAACTACTATCCTCATTATGCATGTAGAACGAAGCACTTTCCGCGATCTTTAAATTCAATAAAGCGACTATAAAAACCTCTAAAATCGTTGACAAGATGTTGGCTTGCTCAGTTTTTTCGTCCTTTTTTTTTTAAGCCGCCAGCCAAGGAGATTACACAGATTTCTGTTTGGCGGAAAAACTTGGGGCCCGCGATGGCCAACTTAACGCCTTCAAGTTGTAAAACACTTAGCGGTTATTTCGTGTTTTTCCTGCCTTTTGCGGGACTCCCCCTTTAGGGAGTATATCAAGGATTGGGTAAGGACGTGAAGTGGAGGGCACACGCGAAGAAATCCGCGCCAGGCAAATTTTTGCTGTGTTGTAGATAATTTAGCGCAATTTACGTGCAAATTTGCTTACGTTACCCGCCAGTGGAGCAGTGGAGCAGTGGAGCAGCAACGGCAGATAGCGCACAGGTGTGTGCCGAGCCGTTGGCCAAATGTAGCGGCTAGCAGGCTCCGAGAAAGTCGAGGTCCCTGATACAGGATAAGAATACGTAGGCACCGGAGCGCGAACACAACCGACAGCAGCAAAGGACGACGAACGACTACGACCGCCGACCAGGAGCCGATGTTCCAGCAGCGCCAGCCGAATCCGAGGGCGGTTCCGAATCACTCAGCCTCGTCGTCGGTGTCGTCGGTCGGCTCCAGCGTCGTTTGGGTGAAAGTAAGCAGAAATAGAAGTATGAACAAGGAGGAATGGTAACATGGCAGGACACGAATTGGAAATACCTGGTATTTAGCGTGTGACCTTCCTCACAGTATTCTGAAGCTCTCGGAGAAATTTCATACCAACTAAGAGGTAAATTCTGATATTGAATAAATGCCATTAATCTCTAAGACCATTTACTCCGAATATAAGATACAACATACCTTCGATCCCCACGGCTACTGGGTATAAAAGAAGTAACCAAAATAGCAGCTGGGGCAGCGGAGTCGGCTCCGACTCCGTCTCCGTCTCAAATAAATCGCTAGTAGATTATTCGTGCTGGCACCCAGTTGCTCCTTACCTCACCTCTGTCCACCGTCCACCGTCACCGTCAGCGCCACGCCACGCTTCTTTCTTTTACCAAAAGTTTTTTGAGGCCCGCGCCTGTGTGTATGCTACGAAAAATTGACAGGCACAACGCAAAGAGGACATTTTTCCAGTGCTCTCGTCTGGGCCTGGTAGTCCTCGACTGCCCGTAGCCTTTGGATAAGTAATTTTCGCTGTTTCCATTTAATTTATGACTCGTGTTTCCGTCGTGTTTTTCATTATTTGCCTTTTATTAATTTGTTTATTTGTTTATCTCTGCATCGCTGAGCTTCGCGTCGAGCTGCTCACTTCTTCTTCGCGTTAAAGCCGTGCCAGGCCACTAGGCTAGGGGCTCTCACATCCCGTTGCCGTTCCCGTTCCGTGTGAACGCCGTTTCCCCCGCATTTTTATGTACTTTTAATACACTCACATAACCTGGAGCGGGCTTAGGTTCAGATAGACAGCCAGCTCCATGCAACCCATACATGTGCCGTGTCCGTTGCCTTGGCTTACTGTTGCTTCGTTCCGTTCTGGCGGTGGGCGAAAGTTTCCCTGGACGCCGTTATCTCGGCGTAGGCGAAGCCGTCGACATTCTGCCATTTTCCTCCACTCGCCACCACTGTTGCATGCACAGCAGGCCGGGTCGTAAACATCTTCGTTGGGAGCAGTGCTGAAAGGTGTCTGTCTAGGAAGCTGTACCAAGGATCATTCCTCTTGCCTGGCTTGGTGACAGACTTAATAACGCCAAGTGATTTGTTTAATGAATTTAGAGTAACGACACGCTTTGTTATCCATTCCTTTCAAGCGGAAAATGCTACTTTTAATCGGGTTCTTATACCAATAAAAACTGTATTTATTTCTCACATAACAATGGACCTTTTATTCACTCACAGAATATTGAAAGCAGTACCTTGTACCTTATAAGCGCCAAAGGAAAGCTTCCTTATCATCACTGGCTGTCTGGAGTTTAGCTCCTTTATCCCTCACTGCCTTTATTATACTCTTCGGGGCTGCGGGGTATTATAGGGATGTCAATGCAGAAGAGGTGGATTAATTAGAGCCCTAAAAATGTGGATCACGATAAGCCAGCGGTCGAGGCTCGACTGTATGTACATATGTAGTTAGCTCTCGTCGCACGAAGTCTTTAAACGCGGCTTCAAGTTGAAGTGTGTACCAACTTTGTCTTGGCTGTATTTTCCTGATTTATGTACCTCTCAAATTTAACTTTTAATGAACTTTAGTTTATGCACTCTCCCACTTCCAGAAGGGTCCGTAAACAGTTGCGTCCTGTTCTCAGGGATTTTAGTGGCCATTCGATTCCCCGGCGCTTGTTGCTCACTTGAGGCATAACGCTCATACGCCTTGTTGCACAAGTCGCATAAAGATGATGGCATATTTTTCGGTTTAGTGCGAGCCACTTAATAGACCACAAAACGCAGCCAAAGCCTCATAAAGCACACAAACACACACACAACCACCCAGCAAATGGCCACAAATGACACGTTTGGTGTTAAATGGAGGTCGTCCAGTTCGCATACCGAGTTGCCGCTGAACGAGTGTGTGTGCGAGTGTGCCAGTGTTGGGGCAGGCTGGCTGTGTGTGTCGCAGTTACAGCTAAATTGTTTGTACAACATGCATGTAGAACAAGCATAAATCCAACCACAGCCACATCCTCATCCACATCCACAGCCACATCCACGTACACACGGCTACAAGGCGAGACAAACTGAGCCCAGCCGGCTGGCAATTAAAGCCGCTGAGCTTCGCTTCGGCTCACGCGCGCACACACACACACACTGGCTATACACACACATACACACACGAATACAGGTGGCTCCCATTGTGATGGCCCTCTTTCCCACTCATTCATTGTTTTATTTGTACTGCGGACCCTTAATCGTATTAAGCATTGCGACAATAAATCAATCGGAATTGCTGTCAGCCATCTGGACACTTTTACGGATCATTTGTACGGCTAAGCCTCGATATATTGAGCACTTCAACAAATACCCACGACCTTTGATTAAGTTGGGTAAGTGGTTAATAATACTAAAGGCGGTTAAGTAAATCAACCGGAAACTCACTTCGGGGTAAGACCTACTATAGGTAAGTCTGAGGGTAAAAGTGTAATTTTAACTTTAATAACTTCAAAGGTACTTAAGTTAAAGAGCTAGGGAGCCGATTTTGTATATATAAACTCACAACCTTGATTTAAATAAGAGAAAAAATCGTTGTCGATATAGTAGGGCAGAAAAGTGCTGAACTGTACAGCTAGAAAAAAAGAGCTGTTTATCGACTTAAAATCGATTTTTGCATTAAAAACTTCGATTCGATTTTAGCTATAGTTATTTATTGTTTGAACGTCTTATTCTTTTCACTTGCCATGCCTTACTGTACTTCACATTTGTTTGATCGCGACTTTTGTGTATCCTGGTTGAATTTAAGTTAACCAAAAGCGCTATCAGCGGGTATCTGTGTGTTGGTCTGGGTGTCTCTGTCACTGTAGTGGCAATCGTATGTGTGCTGCTGCTAATGAGCTGTAACCAAAGGCAACAGAAGCGACCACAGGGCCCAAAGAGCCAACAATACATTTACAACAAATTGAATTCAACAATAACTACAGCCACGGCCCACATGTAGATGCCGGAGAAAGCCCGCCGGCCGTCAATCACGCTTGCACACACACACACTGGGGAGAAGAAAGCTGAGGAGAGCAGGAGAAGCTCTGCCGTGAGCTGTCGCCATTGTGACTTTTATTGCAGGAGGCAGTTGCCGTTGCTGCTGCTGTTTCCACTGCAATTATCAGCTGTGGCTACAAATATGGGTATACCTATGGAAAAACACACAAGCACAGGCCCATTGGTATAGACGTGGTCATAAGAATAATACAAAGTCAGGGATTGCCAACTATAAAAGGTTTTAGCTGAAATAGGAAAGCTTTAGCTACCCAACGAAATATGCTTACTAATAAATAGATTTTATTAGCTTGCATCAGAAATTTCCTATGTATCCCATACATTTTATAAATTTAAAAACCTATCATCACTATTATCCTGACCGCAGCTGTAGCTACTCTCGGCACGAGGACAATTTGTCTTAGTTGCCAACGGGAGCAGTGGAGGACAGAAGAGAAACGGAGCAATAGCAGCTAGCTTTAATTGCACGTAGCAAAAAAAGGCAGCCAGAACAAAAACATTGCATGATGTGCCGGCAAAAACAACACAAAAAGCGAAATTGGCTTTTGGCTAACACAGCGGAGAGAGGCACAAGAGGGAGATGAAAGCGAAATGCAAAGACAAAAGCCAAACTTTTTTGCGCACTTGTTGGGATACAAGGAATTTCGGAGTTGCGGCACAATTTATCAATTTTCACAGAGAAAATAAAACATTTAAATGCAGAAATATGACAATAAATAAAATAAATGACAATTGACATTCTTAATAATATGAAAGACTTAATCCGATTTTTAGCTTACTTTCAATATGATTTTCATGAAAACTAATATTTTACTTCACCTTTTAAGGTAAATAAATTCGTAATTTTATACCTTTTTTGAGCAATTTATTAAATTTATTTTAAAATGTACAAGATTTTACGTATACAACGGTAATTTTAACTAGGACTCCAACCACCTAAGACTCAAACCTCTCTGGCCAGTATTTGAGCTACGCCACCCGTCGGTCACTCTGGCCAAACTTGGTCACACTGAAAGTGAGTCAGGCGGTTTAACGTGCGGTTTTTGCAGTATTTGATTTATCTCGTTTTTTATTAAAAGTCGCCGAAACACAACCGAAAATGTCGACCATGGCCTCTCCTTTGTCCATCGCTGGCACCCGCCAGTCGGGCGCTTCAGTGCGCACACAGAACGGTGAGAAAGACGGGTATTTGACAACAGCTGCAGAGCGTCTGCCGGCAGAGCACGTTTCTTACTCACCAGGCGGTCACGCTCCGGCTGAGAAGGTTCCGGAACATTGTCGGGGGAAGGGTGGTGCAATGATATTGATGGGTCTTCCTATGGAGACCACCGAAAATAAGAAGTTACAAGCTCCTAATTACAAGCCCTACAAAGTGAGGTTATGACAACGGCAACTATGATTCTCTCGTTTTTATCCAGTTATGGCTGCTCTGTCCATATCGAACATCGTGAAGAGCTCGCTGGGACCGGTGGGCCTAGACAAGATGCTGGTGGACGACATCGGCGATGTCACAGTGACCAACGATGGAGCCACCATCCTG
Organism: Drosophila trapezifrons; assembly: GCA_018874455.1. Lineage (NCBI taxonomy): Eukaryota > Metazoa > Arthropoda > Insecta > Diptera > Drosophilidae > Drosophila > Drosophila trapezifrons. The sequence goes on from JAEIIF010048021.1 coordinate 9,733, forward strand.
CGCCTGCTGGAGGTGGAGCACCCGGCTGCCAAGTAAGTTTAGGGACAGTAAACCCCCGAATTGGACACTAATTTTATGGTCTTGAAGGGTCCTGGTTGAGCTGGCTCAGCTGCAGGATGAGGAGGTCGGCGATGGCACCACTTCTGTGGTTATTCTGGCCGCAGAGCTGTTGAAGAACGCCGACGAGCTGGTCAAGCAGAAGATCCACCCCACGTCCATCATCTCTGGCTATCGTATCGCCTGCAAGGAGGCGTGCAAGTACATTTCGGAGCACTTGACCGCTCCCGTGGACGAGCTGGGCCGCGACTCCCTCATCAACATTGCCAAGACTTCTATGAGCTCCAAGATCATTGGCGCCGATGCCGATTTCTTCTCCGCCATGGTTGTGGACGCCGCCCAGTCGGTAAAGATCACAGATCCTCGCGGCCAGACCGCCTACTCGATCAAGGCCATCAATGTGCTGAAGGCCCATGGCAAGTCCGCTCGGGAGTCAGTGCTGATTCCGGGCTACGCCCTAAACTGCACAATCGCCTCCCAGCAGATGCCCAAGAAGATCGTGAACGCCAAGATCGCCTGTCTGGACTTCTCCCTGCAGAAGACCAAGATGAAGATGGGCGTCCAGGTCCTGATCAACGATCCCGACAAGCTGGAGGCCATTCGTGCCCGCGAGCTGGACATCACCAAGGAGCGCATCAACATGATCCTGGGTACTGGCGTCAATGTGGTGCTGGTCAGCGGTGGAGTTGATGATCTGTGCATGAAGTACTTCGTTGAAGCGGGCGCCATGGCTGTGCGTCGCGTGAAGAAGAGTGACCTGAAGATCATTGCCAAGGCAACCGGTGCCGCCTTCCTTACCTCACTCACCAACATGGACGGTGAGGAGAGCTTCGATGCCGCCATGGTGGGTGAGGCTGCTGAGGTGGCTCAGGAGCGCATCTGCGACGATGAGCTCATCCTCATTAAGGGCACAAAGGCACGGTGAGTACAGAAAGGTGTGTACCGAAAGAAATGGCACTCATATTCGTAATTCTCTCTGCAGAGCTGCTTCCTCCATTATTCTTCGTGGTCCCAACGACTTCTACTGTGATGAGATGGAGCGCTCCGTTCACGACGCTCTGTGCGTGGTGAAGCGCGTGCTGGAAAGCAAGAAGGTGGTTGCCGGCGGTGGCTGCGTGGAGGCTGCCCTGTCCATCTACCTGGAGAACTTCGCCACCTCTCTGGCCTCTCGCGAGCAGCTGGCCATTGCCGAGTTCGCCAAGTCGCTGCTGGTCATCCCCAAGACGCTGTCTGTGAACGCGGCCAAGGATGCCACAGATCTGGTGGCCAAGCTGCGCTCCTACCACAACTCCAGCCAGACGAAGCCCGAGCGCTCGGATCTCAAGTGGACCGGCCTGGACCTGATCGAGGGTGTGGTGAGGGACAACAAGAAGGCGGGAGTGCTGGAGCCGGCAATGTCCAAGATCAAGTCGCTGAAGTTCGCCACGGAGGCGGCCATTACCATTTTGCGTATTGACGACATGATCAAGCTGAATCCGGAGGACAAGAGCGGAAAGAGCTATGCCGATGCCTGCGCCGCCGGCGAGCTGGACGGCTAGACATTCTCTTCACCTTGCGAAGGACACATCTTCTATTCTGTTTAGGCATTTAATTTTAATCAAATCACTCACAATTGTCGCCCGCCCCATTAAATTGTAACAACAATGTAATTGTGTTGCCTATTGCGATCTGTATTAACACCGCACATCCGTAATCCTTTCTCATTCACGCTTCAAGACATAATAAATTGAACTTCACAATATGCTGAGGCGCCAACTAAACACTGGAGGAAATTGTTTATGTTATTACGGGAGAGTGGTGGTGGCCGAGAGCGGAGCGCACAGAGAGCCGGAGAGTCGGATGAACGCTATTAATAGCGTCTGCATCTATTTCGTCTATTAATACAAAAAGAAAACACATCCCAAAGGCAACCGAAACGCACATTGCTCGACGAGTTTTTAAAATTTAAGAAATATTTTCCAATAAAATGTCCGATAATATCGAGGATGGAGCCGTTGGCGGCGATCTTAACAATAATGTCACAGCTCCGGCCCCGTCCAACGGCCAGGTGGAGGTGCAGCCACCGGAGGAGCAACCGCAAAACGAGCTGCTTGACATGGTGTTCACGTTGGAGAGCGAAAAACAGGCGCTGCTAGAGGAGTCTCGCAAGCGAATCGGAGCACTCCGTAAAGACTTTGAGGTTAGTTCACCCGCGTCCATCGGATGCAGTCACTCACTGACTCTGATTGCAGGATGCCAAGATCGAGAATGAGCAACTGAAGAGGCGAGTGGTGCAGCTGGAGCAGTCCCTCAAGCAGTCTGTCATGCTGGGCGGGACCGACGCACCCAAGTCGCGGCAAGAGCAGGAGGAGCTGCTGCTGAGGGCCAAGACCCTGCTGTTCGAGAAGACCAAGGTGAACAAGCAGCAGGAGCAGCAGATAGCCGTGCTCAAGAACCAGGTGGAGTCGGTAAAGGACGTGCTGCAGGTGACCAAGGATATGCTGCAGCTGAAGACCACCGAGTGCGATCACACGCAGGCGCGTCTAGAGAAGAGCCAGCAGTGGATCAAGGCGGAGCAGGACAAGTGTGTGCTTACAGAGAAGAAGCTGCTCATCTCAAAGTCTGTGTACGATAAGCTGCGGGCCGAGTACGACACTCAGTCCAGGATTTTCAAGGTGCGTTGCGACCACAGAGTGGCCTTCATTTGGTCTTAATCTCCTCCCTTTGCAGGAACTGAAGTCCGCCTACGAGCAGAAGCTTAAGGTACTCGGCGCGGCGTTGGAGGAGGCCAAGAAATAGTCAAACAATTTAATAAACTACGTTAATTAAATGCACACATCTCGTTTATAAGTTTAATAATTTAATGCTCTTTGTTCTGCCCCGTCGTCTTCCTTGTCGTCCTACGAGCTCTGGGAGGCTGCCTGCTGGGACTGCTGCTGCTGGGCCTGGAGCATCTTGGCGGCGGCCGCCTGCTTCAGCTCCAGCACGCCGATCACAGAGTTGAGGAAGCGCGTCTTCTGCAGGTGGATCTTCTCGATTTTCTCAATCTGTTCCTGCACGTACTCCACCCGCCGCTTGAAGTAGTCCTTGGAGCCCTCCAGGTCCTGTTCGGCAAACAGATGGTGCAGCGGATTAGCAGGTGGTCAGATGGGATTTGAATTGCCAGTAATATGTACCTTTTCGATGTAGTAGCCGGTGCCGATGTCTATGACGAAGTTGTTGAGATCCTTTACGCGTCCGGGCACGTACATACTGCTGGTGAGCGGCACCAGAATCTGGCGGTTCTCCCAGTCCGGCTGGAAGGTCTCCAGCGCCTCCTTGGATCCGGCGTACTTCGCTTTGCAGCCGTGCAGCGTCGACAGGGAGTCCTGTATGTTGGTCATCTCCTGCAGGTGCATGAAAACGGGAACTTTTAGAAGCATGTGCATGCATGTGCCATTCGCAGACCCCTCCGCACCCCCGCCCACCACTCCTGACTCATCAAGCCCACGAGAGATGAGAGACACTCGCACGCGACTAACCTGCTCGAACTCCTGCTTGATCTGCACTAGCTGCTCCGGACTCAGCTTGGTCAGGTCGATCATCTCCTTGCCGGGGGCATTTGCGGGGGCAGCCATGGTTTGTGCTTAAACTTATAATTTACAACGAGTTAATTCCAATTTTATTCAGTCGCCGTGCAAGACAGGGTTGTCGCCGCTTTCGACTGCCCGAGAGCGATGCCACCTTTTTAAAAGAAGCTGGCACCCTTGTATGTATAGTTATCGAAAAAAAGCGCGATCTTTGAAAATTGTTCACCAAATACATTTATTCTTTTAAATTGAGAATTTAAAAATTGTAATTTCTGACTTGATATCTTCGACATAGTCTGTGATTTTTCTAGCCTACTTGGAACATATGAATTCCCCTAATCGGGCAAAAATGATATAACCACGTGGAAATCGGCTACGAGTAGGCTATGGGGTTTCTGACATTATTCTGACATAAACATATTTCGTAGATAACCAAGTCAAAATTTAAATTAAAGTAAAACCTTACAGATCTTGGTAAAACATGTCCAATCTGCAGGATGTGCCTCAAGCCGATCCAGGAGGTCTGCCACTCGCTGGCTCCGAGGGACCCAACGTGCCCAGGCCAAATGCGCTGAAGCGCTTCTTTAAGGTTTTCACTTTTAGTCGTTTGTTAACACGAAAGAAGGCGCCAAACACCGGTAAAATTCCTGGCTATATACCAGAATCCTAATTACTTAACCATTGTCCTGGATAGATGGTCAACAGCAGTTGAGCTCTGCTGGCAATACGACCCAGCAGGAGGAGATGCACGAAATGCAGCTGCTGCAGAACGAAAGAACAACCGAGTCGGAACAACCACAACGCAATCCCAATCAGGAACCGCAGCTGCAGATCGTCTAGTAGCCAGAGACAG
>JAEIIF010048092.1:0-15696 GCA_018874455.1 Drosophila trapezifrons
AGGATTTTACGTAAGTGCGAGCAAGACGACTATACGCACTTTCAATGAGAGATTAATATATTAATACGTATTGCCGTCTTGCTCGCACTTATGTAAAATCCTATGTAAAAGCCTTTAATAAAAACTCTAATTAATCATAACACCATTAACAAGAAGTTATTTTTGTGAATATTTTCTAAAAAGAAAACAAATTAAAATCAATTTCTTGAACTATTAATTTATTTTTTATTTTATTTGTTTTTTTTTTGTGAGTGAGTTTTGTTCTGAGTGCATCACTCTGTCTCTGTCCCGCCTCTCCATGTCCATTAGCCTCATCTCAATCCAAACACACGCGTCCATCATCCGAGCGAGACTTGTGTCAGTGCCAGTCCGTCATTTCAATTTGTTTTCGTGTCCGTGAGTCGTTTGTCGTGTGTCCTTTAAGGACAGGAATCGGAATCGGAATCGGGGTCCAGGTCCTGTTCCTGTTCCTGTTCCTGCTCCTGTTCGTCTCCGCCCTGCTCCCGATCCCCATCCCTTTGTCTTGTATTAATCATTTGTAAATATATATATATCGTATGTAACGTTATGTGTTCCCTAGATGTCCACTGCACACACTTGATTCCTTGAAATTACATCCCACAATTTCGTGATTCCTACTCCGTCTTCTATGCAAGATTCAAGTGATTTAAAACTGCGATTAAGGACATTATTGTTCCCTAAAAGGAGCTCGCAAGTAAATTCAGTAAAATCTGTTCTGTAAATATCCTATCTGAGGATCCCCCAGGGATTCTCCGAACTGACTCCTCACGGCTATTCTATTCTATTTTATATTCATTGCGACATTCCATGACTTGCATCCAATCAAAGCATCGCCATCAAAGAAAAAAAAAAGATAATGAAAAGAAAAGAAACCAAATTTTGTTGATTTGTTTTTTGATAAGCGTACAAATGATAACGAGAATTAACATACTGCTTTTTGCATAGAAGTGTTCCCTCATCCAATAACGCCGCTGCTACTTACCATTGGCCAACAAGCCCTATTTTGCCACCTATATCTAGTAGAACACCACATTTAGTGCCTGATACTCACATGCCATCAAATGGATCTGCAGTTAATAGCTACGCATCTTCCAACAAATACGGCAGCTGAATATCAGAAAGAGAGCGCTCCAACTCCGTGATTAACATCGAGATGCTAACAATAAGGCCGGATCGGTCCATCTGGCCACCACCATCGTCATCGTCATCAGTTATCGCCGCCACCACATCGTCAGTAATCGCAACTACGTCTACGTCAATGTTTAAACCCGAATTCGGAATGGCCGAAACAGCGCTGAGGCAACGTTTGCACTCGCCGTCGTTATCGCAATCGCCATCGTCATCGCAATCGCAATCGAAATCGAAATCGCTATCGAAATCACAGGAACACCTGTTGCACCAAATAGCTGATCGGGAAGTAATACCCGTGATACCCGAGGATGCCGAATCGCTGGCGAACACGAATAGCAACAGTTCGCCCGATCAGATAATAGCGATCGTCAGTAGTAGTGGGATCACTGTACCGGGTTCGAGTTCCACGCCCGCTCTCACCGCCCACACCGAACAGTTATCGATTAGCGACGCTGCTAGCGGTGGCATCGTCAAGTCGATAACCGCCGGCGAATCGATTACGACGGCAGGCACAGCGATTGCCTTGAATAAGTTTACTAGGAAGAGAGAACGTGTATGCAATAATAGTAGTAATAGTGCTAGTAATAGTAACAATAGTAATAATAGCGGTAATGGTAATATTAGTAATTCTACAAGTCGAATTTCGAACTCGGCCTTTTGTAAATAAGCCTCTTCGAAATGAGAAAAAAAGTCAAATGTTAGCATATACCCCCTGAAACACACACACCTATACTTGTATGTATATATATGTTTATATATATCTGTAGCCAAGGAAGGGAACATAATATATATATACATATACATACATATACAGAGGTGTACAATTTTTTTTTTTCTAAGTCTTAGGCTAAACGTATTTGTAATTCTCACCTTGGGCCAAGGCAGCCTGTACTTGCATACTAAATACATTAAATAAATAGCATAATAGACTACCAGTGTGTGCGTGTATGTGTGTGTGTGTGTGTGTGTGTGTGTACAGAGTGCGAATGCTTATGTAGCTTAAGGTCATCATAGGGCATATAGATCATAAAGAAAAAGAACGCTCAGAAAGCTGAAATTCAATATCTCCCAAGGCAAAAGTACGATTAAAGCAATGAAAGAAATTCACAAATTCTGATATCCTGAAATCCTTAAAGAGCACCCCTTTGGCACTTCCGGTTCCGGTCTTTGTGTACATACATACATCCCAGTCCCAATTTCATTTAAACTCCACCCATCGTCCGTCTGTCCCAAGAACTTGTGTCAAATCCAGGATGCATCTGTCCCTTCTCTCTGTCTGTCTGTGTGTGAGTCTATCAGTGTGTGCTTGTGTGTGTGTGACCTGACTGTGTAAGTGAATTACATAAACACAAAAATAAAACAAGAAAAATAAAACAAGAAAAAGAAAACAAGAAGACAGAAAACAGAATACAGAAACTACAGAGAACCCAAAACCCATAACCATTATATACAAAACGAGCAAAAAGCCACAAAAAAACTACAAAAAAATATTATAAAAAAACTAAGTAATGATAAAAAAAAACCAGAACTCAGTAATGATAAAAAAAAACTCAGAACTCAGTAATGATAAAAAACCGAACTCAAAAACACAACCAAGAACAATGAAAACCTATCTAGCTGTAAAATGTATGTTACGAGATCTAGAAAAACAGCGAAAACCATAAGAAGAAAATGAAAAACAAAATCGAAAACCTAAAACCAAATGATAAGTGAAAAAGTCAAGAAACCGAAACCGAAACCAAATGAAAAACAAGTCTTAAAAACTGCGGAAAAAAAACCAAAAAGAACAAAACTAAACGGAAGTTAAGACGAAAGATTAAAAACAAAAGAAAAACGCAGTAAATAAGAGAGTGCAAGTTGCACTTACTTACATCTACTAGCTCTGGCTTTAACTAAACTAACGAAACAAGTTTAAAGGAAACAAGTTTGTTGTTGTCTTCTTTTTCTACACATATATATATATATATTCTAAAATATATATAGTATACATATATATACATATATATTTTCGTTGTTGCTGTTTTTTTGCCTTTCTTTTCTACCAAGAATTATAAACTCAATTAAGAACCTGACTAGCTTTCGAAGGGCGCTACGTGATGGGAGTCGCCCGATAGGGATATGAGACACGGGGTGAGATTATATGATAGTAGAGTAGACTCTAAGCCGAACTAAATGAGAGAGGGGGAACGATAAGCGATAAACGATTAGCGATAACCGATAGCCGAGAGCAGAGAAGAGGGAAAAGAGAGGTAAACGCAAAAACTAACGTTAGTATAGCATAGTAATCTACTACGAGTACTAAAGTGAACAATTTTAATTGAACTTTTGTAACATATTAAAAGGTAATTCACATTAACATATACAAGGCTAGCTGGTAAAAAAAAAACATAACGGAGAACGGAACAAGCTCCACATAGAAGACATTAGAAACGAAACGAAACGAAATGGAACGGAACGGAGCGGAAGGAACGCCAGGAGACGGAACAAACAGAGCGAATTGAAGTGAAATGAATTGAATTGAAATATATATTGACATTGATCGCATTGGGTAGAGCAAACATAGTGTGTAGGCATAATAACAGAAGTGGCCGAGCTACGTAAAGATTTTCTAAAGATTCTAAAAGGAACATTATATATACATACATACATACTTACTATAAAGTATTAAGTGAGAGCATCGAAGTTATTTAAAAAAGAAAAAAGATAAAAGTAAAAAGTAAAAGTTTAGCTAAGACGCAACCAACCTTCTAACGCTTTGTTAGGACTCCACCACGGAAGGCAAGAGATATACAACTGAATTCCCCGTATCGTGCCCCCCAAGATCCCCACAATCCCGTTCCTAACTCTCCCGTCAGTAGGACCAAAACGAACAAAACGATTATAGAACCTCTATATATGCCCATTGTATTGCATAATCTTCGGTAGAACGACTCAATTATACAGAACCAGGGCCAGAAAGGATCAAAATATGTGTAATCTATAGATTATATAGCCATAGAATGCAGTCCACGTAAGCCAATAACTAATTGTATTCAAGTTTTCCAGTTGATTTCCCATTTCCCAACTTTCCACACCCCCCCCACATCATTCCCTAAGCTCAAAACAAGAAGCTTATCCTGCGATCCTCCCTCGAAAACCAAACCAAGAGATCCCCTGATCCAACTGTCTGATCGCTCTTAACCAATATACAGGAGAGTGCCAGACGAATTAGAAGAGCAAACAAAGCAAACAAGCGAGTTAAAGGAGAAAAGCAACAAGCGAACAAGCAAACTAAACGAACCCTTAAAAATGTGTGTATACCTATTTATAATATTGAATATTTAAATTGAAATGAACGTTCAAGACTGCTGTCAAAATAGCTTTATCACAATAAATAACAAACAAGATCTACACATACTAACGACACACACCAAACAGAACAGAACAGAACAGAACCTATCAGAAAACGGATATCTGATATCGGATATCGGAGTTATCGGATCTGTTATCAGAACAAACACACACAGAGACACACACCGATATGATGGAATGCGCCCAGCTTTAACGTTATGTATTGATGCATATTTGGGTTTCAACTCTACAACACCTTAAACTACGAGTACTCGTACCAAGAATACAGACCGATAAGCGATATATATCGATATATTCGCTATTGAAATCGAAACAATTGGTACACGATCAAATTCCCGTTTGAACTGGTTTCCTAAAGCCCCACAAGATACATTAAACACGAGATTAAAACGAGAAGAAGAATAACTTTGATATGAGGGACCGAATTTCCAAAGACAGGTCTTTATTATACAAAATACCGAAAACCAAACAAGAGAATTCCTAAAACTAAAAAGAAAACAAATTAATAAACGAACAGAAACAATTTATAATACAAAAGACTTTTAGCCGCCTTTGAGCTGGGGATACCGAATAAAAGATACCGAAAATATTAAACAAAACATAATAATAATAATAACAACAGATACAGATACAACAGTTGAAGGATCGTAGCGCACAATGTCCTTGTTTTGTCATAGGTCCAAGTCCTGTCCCGTCACCTCTTGCACCTTCTTTTATATAATGTGTGGTTTTCTCATTTGTGTTCTCTGTAATCCAGAATCGAATCCAGATATTCAAATCCTCTATATTCTTTCCTCCAGTGAATCGTAGAGCTCAAGGGGTACTTCGGGAATCAGAAAGCTTCACTCAAAAGCACTCTTCTAGCCAATAGAGAACATAAAGCCAATGCTCCGAACAAAAGGGATTTGAATGCCGAACCAATCGAGAATCGAGAATCGCTAGGAGCTCACTCCGATAGAGACACAGGTCCTTTCTCCCCTCAAACAAGAAATGAAATCCCAGATATATCCCAGATAATAGCTCCCCCAAAGTCCACGCCCAACTAGAGAGAGGTATGCAGAATATATAAGGTTGCATATACAATATCTAGAGATATACGACACACCACAAGTATATATACATACATGTACAGACGGTCTATAAGGTATATACCAAGCCAGAACAAACCCAACACTAATAAGATCGTATTTGACTTTATATGTATTATAGTAACGTATTCAGTAGCTAAATCGAAAGCCGAAGCAAAGACCAATTTATTAACAAAAACAAAAAAAAAAGAGAAATGAAAAACTAATGAGAAAAAACCAATTATTATGTTAAACTAAACATTAAATTCGTAAGAGGGCGACGAGAGAAACAATTTTTTATTGAAAAACAAAATGAAAAGAACTAAACTAGAGTGCATTGCATGAATTAAACAAAGAGAAGAAAAACTAAAACAACCCCCAAAACCTAAACTTAACTAAAGCTAAACGGATGTCAACTTAAACTAAACTTAAACTAATGCTAAAAGATGGTAAATTAAATTTAAAAGAAAATTACTAAAAGGAAGGATTTAATTTCTAAAAGAAATAAAGTAATAATAAATGAGAAGGTAAAAAAACACAACAGAAACAAAAACCAAACACAAATTCAGTGGCTAATGAAATAGTTTATTTTGAATTAACTGTATTGTATATTTAAATTTAATTGGGGGAACCCCCCCCAGACAAAATATATTGTTATATCTTATCGAGGAACCGTGTTTTGCAAAAGCTTTAATATTTAGGGTGCCTACATTTGCTAAATTAGTATATTACGATTTAAAAAATAAAAAACAAATACCAACAACTACACACACGAAATAGAAAGAGAATAAAAAATAGCAAAGGATTTAGAAAAAATAAACCCATGGAGGGACTTAACCCACGGAACACGGCGAGAAAATCGTTCCCTGAACCCTGAAAATATTTGGGAAATAGGCAAAAATAATGCTAGGAAATTCTACGAACACTGAGAAAAACAATTAAGGAAACTAGCAACAGCTAAAAAGCAAATATTGTATTTGTATTTGAGATATGAATTTTAAGAATGTTTATTAGACTTACGATTTGTTATTTTGTATACATATATATATATATACCATATATTATATGTATTATGTATGTAGCATAAACTGATCTGATCTGACGACGATTGTAATTGTTTTTTTTTTTGTGTTTTTTTTTTTGCTCATTAAGCATTTACCTCGTAAGAATTCCCACTATTTATAGCAAATTTACCAAAATATTACATAAAATCAATTGCTGTACTGTTATAATGTACAACCGATAAGGGAGGGGATACGAACGAAGAACGAAGCAAGGTAGAGACGATAGCAGAGGATAGAGGATAGCGGTTAGAAGAGAACTCATAAAACTGTAAATTATTAATTAACGAAACCGAAAAACAAAAGAAAATAATTGAAATTTTAACAATAATAAAGGGCTTTGTATGAAAGAAAAACAAACTGAATAAAAATAAAATAAAAGTAAAACTGAATCTTTAATGGCGCCCAACGGGTAAGGTAAGGGATATATATAAATCTGAAATGGCGCCCAAAGGTAAGGTAAGGAATGTATATAACAATAATTTATTTATTTCTCCTTAATATTATCACATTTTGGAATATATATAAACTTTGTACATGGAATAACGACGAACAAAAAAAAAAAAAGAAGGCATTTTGTTTATATTATATTATTGATGCGATATATTCGGTTGCGGGATTGCTTCGCTTTGTGATGGCTTCATGGAGGCTATAACTAAACGGCGGCTATGGTAATCGTAATCTCTGATATCCCCCAGATGATCCCCCAGATATCCCCTCGTGGTTATGTTTAGATATTGCTGCCGCAGAAATTGCCAATCTTCTGCCAGAAGTGACCCAGCTTCGAGGACTCCTTCCGGTCGGCCCTCTGGGCGGCCTTCTGGGCCTTGAAGATCAGCCACTCGCGCTTTGTATCGGGATTTGCGGGTCCCCATCGATCGCTGGGCTTCAAAGAGGCCTTAAAGTCCTGCAATTAAAGTTTAAATTGTAAATTTATTAAGAAATATATTCCAAACATATCAGATCAAGTCTTACCTGCCAGATACTGCCCTCTCTGTGCTGGGAGATGTACCAAATGCCCCACAGCGGGAACTGGGCAGCTCCAATGGCAAACAGCAGCCAGCCAGCCACTGCAAAAATATATATATTAAATAATATTAATAAAGAAAATTATAATTAAGATTAAGAAGGTTTTAACCCACCATTGGCCGCCTCGGGGAAGTACAGCTCGCTGTACTTGATGGGCTCGATGGTGGCCATCGAGTAGATGAAGATAATGATCATCATCACGGGCGTGAAGAAGGACCAGCACATCCTCCAGTACAGGGAGACGCGGCGGTTGCACATGAACTCAATATCATCGCAAAAGTTCTGCAGACCTAATATATATATATATACAATATATATCAAGATATTTCAGTTAAAAAAGAGTCAAGCAGTGCTCACCATAAACCCACATAATGCCAGCCAACTCGAAAATGGCCAGAATAAAGACCACATAGGTGCCGCCGTAGAAGTCCACCAGAGTGAGGATCCACTGACCTCCCTAAAGGCCAAGAAGAGAGTAAATAAGTAAATAAATCCAAGTAAAGGGCTAAGGGTAACCACTTACCGGCGTCACATAGACCAGTCCCATCAGGAAGCCACATATCGAGGTGGTCAGCGCCACCTTCCAGTACTTCCAGCCCTTGAACTGGTCACAGATGATCGTGACAATGGTGCTCTGCAACGCCACAATGGATCCGATGCCCAGGACGAAGAGCATGAAGAAGAACAGGACGGAGAAGAGCTGCGGCACCGCCTGGAACTTGGAGATGGCGTCCGGATACGAGATGAAGGCCAGCCCAGTGCCACTGCGCACCACATCCCGGATATTCTCAATCTGCAGGTTATGGGCCAAGTTGCCCAGAATGGCGAATATCGTTATGCCGCCCAGCAGACTCGTCAGCGTGTCCAGCGTGGTCACGATCATGGCATCCCGATAGATCCCATGATCGAAGCGATTGTACGAGGCGAACATGATGATCGGGCCGGAGCCGACGGCCAGCGAGAAGAAGCACTGCACCACCGCCTCCTTCCACACCGTTGGGTTCAAGAGCTCGCCCCACTGCGGCTCCAGGAAGAAGATGATGCCGTCCTTGGCGCCCTCCAGCGTGACGGCGCGGATCAACAGAACAAAGAGCACCACGTAGGGGAAGAGGGCCAGGAAGTAGGCCGCCTTGCCGGAGCTCTTAACGCCGCGCATGATCACCAGGAAGATGACCACCCAGGCGACGAGCAGAGCCAGCGTCAGCTTCCAGTCCGGGTTTCCAATGCCGTCCGAAATGTCCAGCTTCTCCTTGATCACTACGTCGCTGCAAGGGATTATAAAGAAGATGTGATTAATATTTAAGAGGATTTTTTTAAACTTCATTTTTAGGTATTCCTTTTTTTAAGAGTTACTCTTAATTAATATGTATACATTTAAGCAATATTAGGAATATATTTAATGGATAAATAAATATTAATAAGCAACTGAGTAAAGAGTTGAAGCAATTAAAGGAAAGTGTTCATTTTACTTAAGAAAGTGAACAACTCTTTATCCGGGCGCTCTTTGTGAGTCTTATAACTATATTGACCAAATAAGTAGCTTTTAGCCATATATTTTGTATATATAAATAAATATTAATAAGAAACTAAGTCAAGAGCTAAAGCACTGAAAAAAACATGTTCATTTAACTCCTAAAGTGAACGTGTTCATTTCTCTGAAGGATTCTCTCTCTTTGTGATTCGTACATTAATATTGACAAAATAATTGACTGTTTCGAACAAATTTGAACCAGTTAAACAATCGCTTTATCAGTTTATTTTTTTATCAGAAACATGACTGCATTCCCTTGAGTTTATTTATGGCATTTAGCACTTAAATAGCAAAGCAAATGATGACAGCCACTATTTATTATTTTGCATCATGAGTGCAATTAGAGAATAGGGAAAAAATCTGGCACAGTTTATTCAGAATTTTAGTAGCAAATAATGATCAAGGTTTTAGGTTTTTTTTTCACTTACAGGAAGTAGAGTTCAGAGCTGCTCTGGAGCTTCACCTCGCTGGTATTGGTGGCCAATGTGGCATTCGCCGGGGACATGCCGTTGGTGCCGAGCAGGTTCTCAACGTTCTCCGCTGGCGCGGAGTTGACACAGTTGGTCCACAGGTCCCGGCAGTAGGACCACGGCAGCTCCGATTGAAAGGACACGGACAGGTAGTAGAGCGTAAGGGCCAGCAGCGAGGAATAGTACGAGATGATGCAGATGGTGCCAAAGGCCTGGCCATAGCCCACGCCCACAAATCCCGGCACCACCGACCAGATCTTCACCGTGCCCTGGCTGGTGAACTGGCCAATGATCATCTCCAAGTAATACATGGGCTTTCCTGTACGCATTATCGAAATAAATAATATACTGTAATAATAAAATACTTAAAGAGCCTCCTTACCGATCAGAAAGAGCACTATGATGTAGGGTATAAGGAAGGCGCCGCCTCCATTCTCATAGGCGGTGAATGGGAACCGCCAGACATTCCCGAGTCCCACGGACACGGATATGCAGGACATGAGGAACTCCAGGCCATTGCCCCAGTTGGTTCGCTCCACGGTCTGCTTTTCCGCATCTTTCTTCTGCAAAGAAAAAAAAAAATTTCCTCAGAATTTGCTCAGCAAATATATGCGAAATTTATGACAGCGCTGCAGTCGCCATTAAGTCCCCAGACACATGACTAAATATTTGGGCATTCCATCATCCATCCAGCCAGTGGCACGAGCTCTTGGACTCTTGGATCGTGGTGCTTGGTGCTTGGTGCTTGGCTCGTGGGCATACACGATCGCGGATCCAATGCCAGATAACCCGCGGACTGATAGTGCTGATATAATTGCCCATTATGGCATATTTATCTTAGTATGCCCAATTGTGATTAGATTAGGATCTCTTTGAAGTTGGCTGACGAGACCCTGATATTTTACAGCCTGAAATCCGATATCGATCAAAATATCGAAAATATCGATTTGCTATAATAATGCTTTGGTAATATGCATACAATGTCCATAAAGATTTTAAATTAAAAGTTTACTAGGTAAATAAGTATACTCAGAAATTGTGACATTCGTTAAAGATAAAATACTTAAACATTCTTTAAGTTAAATCGATTAATTTATCGGTATATCAACCCTAATATGTAATTTCTGTTAAATATAGACTCTCAGTTATTACGTTTTAATATAATCATTAATAAATGAATGATGCAACCCTTTAATTATAAACAGAGTTTCCTCGAGCTAACTTAAAGTGAATCATTTTGCTAGTAAATAAGGCGGGACAGTTATTCCCTCCCAAGTTCCTAAACCGAAACCGCCTCCAAATGCATTTATAACACCGGTGATTAAGCCCCGTAATTCTATTAATATCCATTACAAATTTAGTATAAATATCCATTACAAAATAAGTAAATGCAAAACGTTTTCACCTAATGTTGTTCGACTCCGAGAAATCCCCCAAAACTAGATAATAAATAAGCCCTAATAGGCGACTTTCCATTTGCATTCAAAGCAAAATGATCCGATCTGGGCATTACCCATCGTGAAGTATTCCTACGAGTAATTCCATAGACCATTGTCTGGAGTATTTCGCACGTTAATTGGACAACTAAATAACGACTAACGACTGACTAATTGAATATTTAAATGGACAGATCTACAAATACAAGCCTTTGCCAATTAATTAAAGTCGACAACAAAACATCTGTCGCTCACAAAAGCTCAAATAACATTTCATATTTTATTTCGAGATTCGGAAAAGCCGCAAGCAAAAGCTTATAATCTGTCATAGGAGTGAAAACAAACACTAAAGTAACTAATTAGTGGCCAGCTTTACAATTATCTTACACAGCTCTTAAAATGTTGTAAAACAGTAGCTTACTATAAATATTATTATTATTATTATTATACGTTTTCATGAATATTTTATTATTGCTATTTCCAGCTACCAAAGCAGCTGGGCTTGTTGCTTTTATCAGAAAAAGCAGAGAGCAAAGCACGAGCCGCTTACATATTTGTACTATTTGGGAAAAAAAAGCTGTTTAAATAAAACAATAACTCAGCTGGGGGAGCGACGGTAATTACGAAGTCAAATGAAAACGAAACTGCATTGCTCCGAGTATATATCTACATAGGTATCTCTATATCTGTATCTGTGTCTATTTGCTTATTCATTTGTCAATGGAAATATGTAACATGGACACTCGAACTTGTTGCAAATATAAGTATATATCACAGACATTTCTAGGGGCTCTGGAAATGGATTTCCCAGTCTTTTTTCTAATATTTTTTTCTTATATATTTCCCAATTAAATATTCTTTGGCTTGGCCCTGGGAATCACCTTAGTTTATGTTAAATAAATTAAAGTTATGCTGACCGCAATTTAAGCCAACCAAGTTGGCTGGGAACTTCCACGGCAATACTGCAGGGGGAAGCCCATTATTTAAATGAAGGCGTTTTATTACTAAATGCAATATAAATGCAATCAAGTGGAGATGACTCTCTCTATCGAGGGGAATACCTCTATTATGGCATTATATTTGCACAAAGTGAGAAGTGATTCAATAAGAGATCTTTATTATCTATTTTTAGAGAGAAGTAAGACTGAAAGGGCTTTATAAACTGTTCTTGAATACTAAACTGATCTAAAACTATATAAACAGTGTATTATTAAGAAACTTGACAAGACACATCACCAAATAAAAACCCTAACGAAATGCATATTTTTATCTTAAATCAAAATAAGTGCCGAGATGATCTCACGGCTTCCCCTTAGTCTCGAGGACCTTGACACCTTTGCCTATCTCTCCCATTATCTATTGCACTTTCTGAGAAATTTTGTAACCGAGGAAGAGGCCTGGGAACGTGTGTGTCACTCCATAAAAGGCAGTCACAGCTCTCATTTGTCTCGTTTTATGGCTGCTGCACTTAAAACGGGTTTCTATTTCCAGAGCTCTTCGATACTATACTATATACACAAACTACACTATATAGAGAGCGGTTTATGGCTATAGTTTTGGGCAGATCTGAAGGCGAGTGGAGGGGCGGGCCTGGTTGGCCAGATAACTAACGGTTTTACGGGCATTATGGTTAAATGATATATACGAGACGTCGTCATTTCGTAGAACGAGTACTAAGATATTTATGTGGAGGGGTCGTAAAGCGTATAAGAGATATGCATATAATATCCGCCTGACACGGTCTTCTTACCCGGTTTTTTTTTTTTTGTGGTGGCACCGTAAATCGCATTTCGTTTGTCGGTCGATTAGCCTGCCATTAAAGCCCAACAGCCCTAATGATCATAACAATGATCATAAAGCCATTAAATTAAAAACAAAAACTGGCGCAGAGCGCACACTGAGCAACAAAAAAATAATGACTAAGGGTCAGGGTGCTATACTATATTATGGTCTATATTAATCGCAGGATAGAATATTCTTGGGGTTTTTTTTTCTGTGTGATAACGGTGCGTATACTTGATGTGCGAACTGTTTCGCACGCCGCTAATCGCTGGGACACTTGAGATCTGGAGTGGCCATTAGGCAAATGAAGAGCTCCTTGATTTCTTGTGTGTTTCCCTTCTATATTTTTTTTTATTTTTGATTTTGTGGCACACTTACCTCCGCCGTAGCGGCCACCGGCGGGGGGGGAGTCACCGGAGTGCTGCCGTTGCCCGCTGCCTTCATTTCCATCTTGCAACTTGAACTTGACTCGCGTTATTATTATTTTGTATTTTGTTTTCTGTTAGTTAATTGCACTTTGGGCGGCGGTAATTAGCGCATTGCATTGACCAGCCCTCGGTTATGGTTGGCAGCTCCGCGCACTTTCGCTTCTCGTTAATAACTAATTGGCCACTGATGAGGATTCGAGTGCGGAGCCAGGAGAGCCAGAACTGGAAGTGCGATGGTGGGTGCTGGAGGTGCTGGAGGCGCGCTTGTGGTGCCGTGAATGCCGCGGCTGGAACTGAGAATGCTCGGCGCGCTTGGCGCTTTAAGAACCGCCAAAGTACAAGTACGAGCAGCAGGTAATAAGCGTGAAATTATTCACACACACACACACACACACAGGCCAGGTACGGATCGCACACCTGTACACGGGCAGAGTCAGAGGAAGGGGAAAAACTTTGGTGGCGTGCTCTCGTGCGGGGTTCTTCATGCGATAGCGGAGATCGTGGTAGATCGGGAAGAGCTTAACCCGTACATCCGATGGGAATGTACCTAAATAGGTACAGGAGGTACAAGTTAAGTGTGCCCTTTATTTTGGGTTGTATTTCTCATTATAATAGTTTTTTAAAATAAACTTTAATATGAGTTTTCCGGTATTAGTCACTTATTAAACTCTTTTCATTGTGCAAAAGCGAAATAAATAATTTGGAAAGCCGCTAATACTTAAGTTTGTCAAGTTAATTAGCCAAAACAGCTGTCCTGCCGAAATGAGGTAGTGCGTTTTAAAATAACTTTTTTATTATTAGCTATTACTCATGTTTTTTTATTAGTAATAACATATTCTAGCCAAGTACACAGAATAAATATTATTCAATATTTAAACCCAACCAGCGGTTAGCTTAACCTGCACTTATAATTCCCAAGTTGTAGCAAAGCGTATATAAATTGTAAGGTTTTTAATTATAATAACTTATGAATATTGTTATTAATATTAACTGACCAATAAGTCCCTGAATATTCTAGTCAAGTAAACAGAATAAATATTATTCAATATTTAAACCCAACCAGCGGTTAGCTTAACCTACACCTATAATTCCCATGTAGTAGCAAAGCGTGTATAAATTTTTATGTTTTTGATTACAAAAACTTGTATAGTTAACTGGGAAATAAACCCCTGACTATTCCCTTTTTGCTTACACTTGATAAATATAAATAGAATAAATATAAATAGAATAAATATAAATAGAATAAATATAAATATATGTAAATACGAATAGCGCGCGTTTGTTTTTTTCCGAATGAAAGGGAACGTGAAGCCCTCTTTCTCGAAGATTGCTGATAAGACAGCAGATGCTTCGGATACAGATACATATATGTACATATATAGGTAGATAAGGCATCCGAGAGGGACTGGGGCAACATACCCGGGCTCCACTGTCCGGCGCTAAGTAGGAAAACACTTGACTTAGATAAAAAGCGGCAGGCAGGCGAAGGAACCCGAGAACACTAAATGGTCAGCGGGCAGTAAATACCTTCTGATAGACGGACCCGCAGACGCAGACGCCGTAAAACTTTACGAACTTATCCGAAACCGGCCGTGACTGGTCACTTTCGATATCGATACAGATTAGGCTCCAAGCCAAAATGACCAACCAAAAGAGCGACACTGCAGACATAACCCATTAGGAACCGTTAATCGATAATCGGAGTGGCACCTATAGATTCGGGAGAATTCCAATTGTGGTCAATGAAAAACATTTACGGGGCCTGCTCTACGAGTGTCCGGACCTGACCGGTTGCCCCAGCAGCACAATCAATCCAGGTGAAATCGAATCTTGCGGACTCTGACGCAGCATTCTCCTGCGCCTTGTCCGATATCGTAATCGCCGATTTATATCTACATCATATATAGTCCATAGCGCCAGACGGACCCAATAATGCGACACTTGTTGGCCGGTTCCTTTCCATTGCATTGAATCATGCGGATCCAATCGAAGAAATCGAAGAAATACGTCTATATACAGCTAGCTGTGTGGCTATATGTATTTGCTCCAATAATAATTGGGGATCACAAACCGTATCGTAGTAGGACGATGACTTCAGCTTCCTTATCGAGCCATAACATCGTCAGCCCTCAAACTTTGGATAAGGACACCGCTTGGTTGGGTACACAAATGCTACAATTAAATGGTTACTTTCTGGGCAATTACCCCCCCTTTCTAGGGTTATAAAAGACTATGGGGTTCCTGGTACTCCCATTTATCATTTGCCATTGAAGAATTTGACGTTAGTTTAAGGTAAGACTGGACTACAAGGCCTCTAAAGACCTGGCTAATCACTAAGGGCCGTTTTCTACCGTCCCTGTCAAACTGCTTGACAGCTATCTGTCCGGAA